>JBBPQH010000165.1:0-26630 GCA_038092475.1 Boletus tomentosulus
AATGGGAGCCATGAGAAGTGTGCCAACGAAATTTGAACAGGACCAAGGGGTAACACGGATTTATATTTCCGCTGGAATGACCCGTGGAAAATGACACAAGATCAAGCTCAGGGATTGTCAGTACTGCTGGAACAACAATCCTGGACGCGAACAACGATGAGGGTGATAAAGATCGTGCTTTATATCCTCCTGGCAGTCATCATGATTCCTTCCCACCTTCATCTGGACCACTCAATATATTACCAGTAGACAAGCTCCGTTCCGATATCACGGCATCCTGCGCTCATCGCCCCCTTTTTTTGCGTTGCTCGGCCGGTCAGAGACGCCCAGCTTACTTCTCAAATGAAAGCTGGAGTCGATGGTTTATAAGATCGATTATCCTACTTCCATACATATGAGCGAGGTCAGAATGGGGAGGAGGTAAATCAGTAGCACTAAAGGAAGTCGCTGCTATAAAATCGTGTCAGTTCAATGTCATCAAACGTTGACTAGTATGCCCAAATCAGAAAACGAATAGCACGCGTGAAACGCGTCGACAGAGCCGGTCATCTTAGTCAACCTGCTTCCCAAAATACCTGTCTTAGGGTATTTTCAAAGAGTCATATGGCCCCGGCGTTCCTCATCCTTTCTCAATGTAACTTGGTGGAAAGCATCTACTCACTTGATGCACTATGTCTCTTCATCGTCCTCGTCCGTCAATTCATCCCCTTCATGCACACCGGCATGTCGCTCAAGACCTTGGCGCCTTGCCCATGAATGTCCATCCGTATACGGCATAATTCTCAACGGAACGAAGAGTGTGTATAATGGGCTTGAAAGTCGTGATTCGTACGAGGAATAGCCAAAAAGGACATGACGCACTATCCGTTTCGTCCGATATTGAAGAATAGAGCTAGATTCTTCCGCACTCTGTTGACTCTTCGTCAAGGACACAAAAGCAACGCCAAGCAATTCACGTACCCCAAATCATAAGAATTAACGAACGTCTAGGACGATCATTACTGATAGGGTATGTATACTATCAGAAGGATCCACGTACCTCTCCCCGAGTCTTGGCAATCTTCCGATATGCCGCGTGATCTTGCGATTCTACGGAGGTTTCGCCTTGCGCGACACTCCATAGATGCCAGAGGAGCATGGACAGCAAAGCGATACACATCACGACAGAGAGTAAGTAGGATACAACGAAAAAGAGCTGGGGCATGGTATGAACCCATGGCTAAGGATCGACGGGTATCAGCGACGGCAGGAGAGCGACAAACAAGGAAAACGCACAACAAAATTCAGCCCAAGCGCATCAATGGCGTGGGGGTAGCCAAGAAACGAAAAGAATAAACATCCAATAACGAGATAAGCCCTATGAACGCATGTATGAACATGCACACAAATGAACAGACGAGGACATACATGAAAAGAACGAAATGACGTTCATTGTGCAGACCCACGCATTGGTTTACCCCTAAACGAACTGAGTCCTGGATGATTGGTCGTGCGACGAGGAGACTCACACTGAATGGGTCAAGGTTACTACCGAAACACATAGAAGAAAATCACACTGACAGGACAGTGATGGTCATACTTAAAAACACATTTGTTGCAAATGCGGCAATGATGGGCCCTCTCGGTAAAGTGCACATTAGCAAAATTATGGTACACGTTCAAACGTAGACAATGCAGCTCACCTCTGGCCGCACAACCCCACATCGTTTGCATCGAGAAGCACCTGCATTTACGACTTCTAGTTCAGGAGATGACCAGCGCACGCCGGAAGTTGACAGCCGTTTGGGGATGGACGGAGAAGCCCAAAGAAAGTTGGTTCCAGGATACCGTGGGGGGTCGTCGACAAACCCAGGGGGAATCGTGCAGACGTGGTAGTAGTGGGCAAAAAGGTTGACAGCAATAAGCAAGCAAAGCGGGGTCGACAACCAAGGAAGCGGCAAGCTGGGTTGTACAACAGTGACTGGATAAAAGAAAACACTAGGCAAGCGAAGAATTCAAAGACTGTGTATACGCACAGAAACTGAGGGTTCCAAGAGATATAAGGATGATGGCGAGCCCTACAAAGTAAGGGCCTGCTGCACCAGTGATGCGGTCCCCTACGCGTTCTACCCACCTGAAACATCGAAATACATGACGAGTACAAACCATCTTGTTGATGGCGAAGTTGCGCAGCTGGTCAAAGAAGATGGCAGTTCATAGCGTCACGTGAGAGTTGCAAGCATTTGACCTTGACGACGACCCTCACTTATCGTATCCACTTTTCTCAAGATTCCATTCCCGTTCAACAGCAGTCGTACACGTACATAACCCAACAATCAACTGTGCACATCAAGACCATACCCAAAGAAAAGAGTCAAAAGTAAGCCCCATGGAGCGTAACCGCAAGCAAGACGATGATAACTGCGATTCTCTGTCTAGAATTCATTCTTTCCTCGTTTCTTGGTCCGTCGCCCGCTCTGAGGGTGAACCAATCAAATCTGTACCCCAAACATTCAATCTCACCGCGCTCCAGAATTCCAACCGTGCGCCCCCACTCGCTGATCATCCTAATCAGGGCACTTTCTGCGACGGCAATGACCCACTTGAAACCTCTGAGCGTCGAATTGATGCTAGCTGCTCGGCGGGCATCTCGATAGAGGTGGCGATACATGTCATGAGCCACATTCGCGACAATGGTTGTTCCTACGAGATGGAGCGCAAGAACGGACAGAAGTGCAGTGCCCGTCAAAAGGAACAAAGGCACACCTACACATCCCAGGATGCAACTGATCAAAAACAGTTCGGCGCTGTTTGGTGCGTGGTCGACATAAGTCAGTTTGGGGTATAATTTGATGAGTCCTCCGTCGCCCTTGGACCACATGTAGAAGCGGCGGTACGACCGCTTGCCTCCATTCCACCAGGGATGAGTGACGACGACCGCCGGAGCTGCATGGAATCCCTTCTGTTTCTTTTCAAACCACAAGTCCCTCTTCCGTCGACAAAAGTCAATGTCTTCGCCTCCGCCCGTTTTCGGAAACTGGAGACTATACTCCACGCCGTCGTTGTTGCGGCGCGCGATAAGGTTTGCCGTCACTCCCCACGGCATGTCAGTCTCTGTCGGCATCTTCTCGGCGATGTCCCAAAAGTATGTAACACCTGCCAGATGTGCAGCGGTGGTAAAAATCAAATCGGCTGGAGGGAACTGCGAGTTTCCGACGAAGCCGATGGCGTCTGGGTTCGCGCGGATGACTTTCTCGGCTTCGATAAGGAGGTCCGGTTCTGGGGTGACGTCGTCGTCCAAAAAGATAATCCACTCTGCAGCGGACTCCTTCATGCCTCGATTCCGAGAAGCTGACGCTCCAAGGTTCTTGTCATTAGTGCGGATGCGAATGTCCGGCCGTGAAGCAAATCTGGCCTCAAGCTCAAAGCGACTAGGAGAATTCGGGTCGTCAATGATGACGATGAACATTGTGGTGCATGTTGGAGATGGCTTCAGGTTCAGCATGGGTTCCAAGAATCGGAGTTGGACCCGGAAGCTGGGTATCACCACGTCGAGGGTGAGTTTACGCGAGACTACTGGACAATGCTTCAGTAGCCACGTTTCAGTGGTAGCTGTAGCTTTGTCCAGGGGGCCGAACGTCCACCCTTCGGCATGCTGTTGATGGTACCGTGCTGGTTGGCTACCCCCGATACCATTCGAGATTCTCGCGGCGAACATCCTGGAGCAGTCCCAGCGCCTGTAGAGTTGGAATAGGAAGGGGTCGCCATCTTGGTTGATAAAAATCTCAGGGATGACATTTCCGTCAAAGATGTCTAGGTGAATGCGATGGACGATGGGGAAGGTCGGCATGCCAGGGAAGCTGGTATCTGTAAACGCCACGCATCCAAACCCGTGGGGCGTGCCAGTGCGACGCGCTATCTGGGCGAACTTCGCATGAGCGCCCCTCACCCAACCTTCGTCCTGAAGAACGACATCATCTCCCATGAGAACAAAGTAATCACATCCATCCGTCCAAGCTTGCTGGGCGATCTGCCGCCAGATGGCACAAACATGGCCGGGTGGGTGGTTGCAGCTTTGGATAGCTATATTGCAGATGTTCTGCGACACCAATACAGCCTCAGCGATGTTCATGTCCGTTTTATTGTCCTTAGCCCACAGGAAGGCGTCATCCTGGTCAATCGCGAGATAGATTTTGATGGCAAACCGTTGACCACCCAGTTGATGGGTGTCGCGCCAGGTCGTTCTAGCGAGCGATTGTGCAAAGTTTTCGAGGAGAGAAAGGCATTTTCTAGGAGAGTCGGAACCTCGAGAAGTGATGGGGAGCAGGATGGCAACCTTGATGTCCTTGGCTGCAAGGTCGATGATTTCGCTGTGTTGCATCGACTCCAGGGTCGAAATGCGCTGGTTTTCGTCCATTCCATCAACAATCTTCTCCATCTCCCCCTGGATCCACTCCCCCGTCTGCGTCATTCCGTCCTCCAGGGTTATCTTGGGGGTCCAACCAGAAAGGACCGTCTCTGCGCGGTTGTTGTCGGAGTTTCTTGCGCGAACGCCAACTGTTTGCGGACTGGCATCGTGTCGAAACACAACACCGGAACCCGGTTCCAGACCGGCCCATCTAACAGCGATTCCGGCGAGGTCATTGATCGTGACCACACGGTCGGAACCTATGTTGATAGGTCGGTCATAACCGGATTCCAAGAGTGCCAGGACGGCGTCTACGCAGTCGCTGATGAACAGAAAACTGCGTCGTTGCTTGCCATCGCCCCAGATCTCGAGCTCCTTGGAACCGCTCTCCAACACACGTATCGCTAAAGCTTTTCGTAAGAGAGCCGCAGGAGCTTTCTCGTGTCCGTTGTTCCATGCGCCGCGTGGTCCGAATACGTTGTGAAACCGAGCAATTTGGACGCGGATGTTCATGTGTGCGCTGTGTTGGACGAGGAGCTCGGAGACGAGCTTTTCGAGACCATAGTGCCCCTGTGGCTCGGGCGCCCCTCCATCCCAAACGTCCTCTTCCTTGAGTGACACGTCGGTGTCAAGATTTCCTTGCTTGCGTGCGGGGTAGACACAGGCCGAGGAGGCGTAAAGAAACACGCGCACGTTGGCATGGATGGACGAGATTAAAATATTGGTTGTGATACATGCGTTGGTTTGGTAAATCGTGAGGTCATTCCCTTCGTGGATGGTTCCCATACCTCCCATAGTGGCGGCAAAATGGAGGACGGTATCGATGCCCTTGACGGCACGGTCACAAAAGTGCTCGTCACAGAGGTTCCCGATCAACGTTTCATCGCAGAAAGGCTCTTTGAATGCGGAGATTGGGGCGATGTCTGCTACACGGACAAATAAACCTCGGTCAAAGAGGGCTTTTGCCACATGCGAACCCTCGAGCAAGGTGTCAGTTTTTTACCGTCTCCGTTCAATAGTATGGGGCTTACGATGAATCCGTTACCACCCGTCACCAAGACCTTGGGACGAGGACGAGGATCGATGAAGAATGAGGACACTTCTGGCTTGGCCATTTTCACGTCTGGAAATGCGGGTAAAGTTTCAGGACCGTCAGAGACATATGCAGAACGACTTGCATCGAACGTGGTTCACTGGGTCAGATAGACTAATATCGCAAAAAGATAATTATCGACTTTGCTGGAGAGAGAGCAAGGGCGATAAGAGGAAAAGCACAAGAGATGCACGCTTTATATGACCGTAAACCGCTTACCGTGAGTGGACATTCGTCAACAGTACCTGGGATTAAAATAAAAGCTGACGGGGATCAACGTCCGTGACAAAGACAGGGTCTGTCGAAGGAGGGTGCTCGCTCACGTCGCACCCTCATTCGAAAGACCCTGTTTTAATCTAGACAGATCGTTATCATTAGGGCACAGGAGAAGTGTATCCATCCCGCAAACTGCACGGGCCGCCCCCACTACGGAACGCAGAAGATCCCCTATAAATGGTGAAGAGAGATATGACTTGCACACGGACGACGAGCGCGAACACCTTAAGTCCAAATGGTACCGTCGTTGCCTTTCCGAGGCAACGCTGATTCACTGGAATGTGTCACATATACGGGGGCTCAACTCACGCCACACTTGCCCATCTCACGCCCACTTGATCAGGTATGCCTTGCTACACTGATCAAACGGAGTGACCATTGTAACAATCATCTGCAGCAACCATGAGCTCTCTGGATACGGATGCGACCACAGACATTTACGAATTCACCTCGACTCAAGATTGGTTCTCGTTCAACAAGCCGACGTGGCAGGGCCTCTTTCAGCTCGTCCTCTCCAAAGCGCCTCGCGCGCTCGAGATTGGATCTTGGGAGGGCCGTTCGGCAGTATTCCTCCTCACAACTCTCTGCGCGACAGGTGGTGAACTCGTCTGTGTCGACCATTTTGACCTAATGGAGACAGCAGAGGGACGAGAGCGATATCGCAAACTCACCCACAATCTCGCACTCACCGGGCGTCCTGCTCGCGTCCTTCCTCAATTCAGTGTCCCGGCCCTGTACACTTTGCTGCAGGAGGAGATGAAGAAGGACCACGAGACTGGGTTTGACTGGATTTATATCGATGGGTCTCACCGCTCAGATGATACAGTCCTTGACGCAGAGTTGGCGTGGCGGCTAGCGCGGCCGGGATGCATCTTCATTTTAGATGATTACAACTGGCCAGAACAACCCTTGGACAGTCCACACCATCCACGCCGCGGCATCGATGCTTTTCTTGCGGTCCATAAAGGAGAGTACGAGCGCCTGTCGACAAACCCTGAACAGTACCAGATGGTACTGCAAAAGAAGTCCCCGATGCGCATCGGTTTTCTCCTCGAACCCGGCAGTGAAATATATGACGCGTTCGAATATGGAATGAACATTGCGCTCACCGTCAACTCTGCCTATGCGATGGCAGCAGCGGTGGCTCTCCGCAGCGCCGTAGAACATACACAAGGTCGCATTACGCTCTACATCGTCGACTGCGGTCTCCTCGCAGAAGACAAAACGAAGATCGCATCATCCTTGCCTCTGCGCTCGGACGTCACTCTTCTCTTTATAGCTTTACCATCAAATTCCTTGGCCTGCAACATGGGCGCTGTCTGGGCCAAGGTCGATATGATGAAATGCTTGCCTGTCCAGCGCGTTCTTTATCTAGACGCGGACGTTCTCGTCCGCAAGGACTTGAGAGAGCTATGGAACACAGACCTCGGTGGGCACTCACTCGCCGCGGCACCTGATGTAGGATATCCGATGGGCCACTCCAGTCTTCCCAAAGGGGAATATTTCAACGCTGGCGTGCTCCTCGTTGACCTTGCGCTCGCCCGCTCGACGGTCCGCGAGCTCGAAGCATGCTGTCGTGAGATGGCACACTCCAAATTTCGTGAACAGGACGCACTCAACGTTCACTTCGAATCGGGCTGGGTTTCGTTGAGCCTCGGGTGGAACGCCCAAGGACTCGGGACGTACGCGGAATGTACATCTGCAGACAGAGAAACGCTTTGCTTGAAAGAGATGAGGGATCCGGCGATCGTCCATTTCACCGGGCCTGTCCATCCGGGAGTAGAGATTGTGTTAAATCCCTATGTGCAACCCTACCCAGCCAAGCCCTGGGGGTACGCTGGTGCGCCAGGACACCCGTATGAAAGAGAGTGGTGGGGGACGTTAGAGAAAACCGCTTGGAAGGGGTGGAAGGAAACGACGGACTACAGGGACGCGTGTGAGAAGGCTAGGATGGAGGCACTGAAGAGTGTGACGGAAAAGTTGAACATGCGGTTGGAATCAAGTCAAGGCAGCCAATTGGTCTAGGATGATGATGCGCCGATCTCCACCATGTGTAACACATTAACAACGCACCTCAAAGTTCCTAGGAATTAGTACCAGTTGTACGTTTAGCTGGGACCGACTCCTCGCAAATTACTGTGAGGTCGTCGCCACTAGTAGTAGGAAAACGATATTCGACGTGGTATAATTTGAAACAATGCGATGTGCGGATCACTCGCTCGCGACCACGACCAATGATTGTGCCCAGAGGAGCCCTGGCTGTCATGGTGGACTTGTCGATATCCAACAGTTGACACATGCAGTGTCCAATGGCAATAGCAAGCTTGAGAATGCAAGTCGTAGTAGAGTGGTGCAACTTAGTAAATGCAGCAAGCAGCCCAGCTCTGGACTTGCATTCAGTAGTAGACACGTACAATAACTTCCTAGTACTAGTAATGACTGAGCACAACATCCATAGCATTGCGATCCGAAACAAAGCAACAAAAATAAGAAAATAAGATAAATCGATAGGCTGAAGGCTATCATCAAAAATACATCGAGATGGCAGCATCGAGGGACTACAAGGTCACAGTGAAACCAAATCATGCAAGACCTCATCGATCTCTTCGTCGTGGTGTCCCAGGCACTTTGCGCGGTGTTGCCCCAAGGCCTGGCGCCAGGCCTGTTATTCGCCGTTCCCCAACACCGCCAGATCCTACCACCTGCACGCGCTGCACCTCCCTTACGGCCTTTCGAGCAGCGTCCCCGATTTTCCCTGGAGGCCGTTCCTTGTCTATCCGCGACAACGCACGAAGAATGTCTCTTGGACTTTCTCCGGGCGGATGGCTCAGTCCTCGCTGCGTATGTGGAAGGTATGAAGAGAGTGTCGCAGATGAACTTGGGAGCGGTGGAAGGGAATGAGATCGTGCTGACAACGCGAGCGAGAGAAGCGAGAAACGATAATCAAGTTCCGCTTCAGCCATGTTAGTCGCTTGTACCGCCGAGTTGACGTACGAATAGAGATTGTCCACTTTGAATTGAAGATCTTCGATCTTTTGATCCAAAGGTCCCTCGAACTCGGTCCCAGGTCGGGGCTCAGAGGACAAGACCTGCTTGATCAATTCGAGATCAATTTTATCCCTGACCCCATCCGAAAGCTCTTCTCTGCGTGGAACAAGCCACGACCAATCATCATCTGGTTCTTGAGAAGTGGCTCGTTGCTTGCCCTTCGCCTTGGCGGATGGAGGCGGGTTGAGAGCCTGACGTCGTTTCTCAAGATCAGCCTTGGAATTAGCTTCGTACTGGCGGTAAAATTGATCGACTCTTGACCAAGCCTCTGACTCGGCTTCTGCCCTGAAACATTCACCGTGCAATCAGGTCGAGGAAGTGACGTCTAAAGCGAGAAACCCACCGATTGATATGTTGCTGGAATGTCACCTCACGCGCACGATTCTTGACGTTCTGCTCATTAGGCTTCAGAACGCCCTCTTTGACGGTTTTCCCATCCTCGCCTGGGCTATATACAGACGTATCAATCTTCTTCTCAGCCAACATGCGGATGAAATCCTCTTGTACAGTCTTGAGTATTTGTTTTTGTCGATCGTCAAGCGGTGGTGGGTCTTTGCCATGGCTCGAGGAAGTTTTGGACGGCGGTTTCGAAGGTTTCGCAGAGGAAGATGCTTCTGAGGGTCGTGAGATGGCACGTGCAGCTGACCACACAAGAAGTTGGCGTGCACGCTGTGGTTCAGGGAGATCGCAATCAATGTGTTTATAAAAACTCGAATCATTAACGGATGCGTGAGGTTGAGCTATGAATAGAAGTCAAAGTCAATTAGACAATGCGATCATAAGGCGGGACGAACAGAATGTATCGGAGAGAGACGCACAAATAACGCCAGTGTTCTCAAAACTGGTACTTGTTCGCTTACTACGCATGCTCATCGAAGTTCGTCGGGAATGTGAAGGTGTTTGTGTTTGTGGTGTACGGGGAATGGAAGGACCTTCACGCAAGAGTTTGTTGCGCTCGATCTGAGGGGTTTCGCTTTCGGGGAGAGGCTGTAGGGCGTCTGGCAATTGTCGTTTAGAAGGAGTGGTCGGAGGGAATTGGATGGGTGGATGCGCAACTTCCTTTGCGCGTGATCGATTGCGTAGATGATCTATCTCAGACTCCATTTGGCGTATATCCTCGTCCAACTCTGGTTCCTCTCGCGTAGTGGCGAGCACATCGCGCGATTTCGCGCCTGTTGGAGCTCGAGAGGAATCCGCTTTGAACTTCTTTGAGGGGGGTTTCGATGGCCCGGGCGCGAGAGAATGGGATGGTAATGGTTGTGAATGGGAAGACGGGGGTCGGGAAGGGGGATGAGAATTTGTCGCGGGTAAGGGTTGAGATGAGGGTGGATTGAGAGGCGATACGGCGCGTTGTACAGGTGCACGGACGATGATCAGACCACCCGGCTGCTCTTCCCCGATGACTGGACGCGAAATGTTAGTACCTGCCACGACAGCTGAGGACATCGACGCACGCTTCCGTTTGGACGCGCCCTTTTTCGCCTGCTAGTGGTCAATAGCAAGTATGGCGCGAGATCGCGAAGCAAGCTCACCTCTGTCTTCATCCTCTTTGTTGCCAATAAAGGGTTTGAATCGTCTGGTAGTTTCCGTTTCGCGACTGGTTCAGGGTCAACTTGTATCATGGGATCTGCTAGTCCACCTGTCGTATGTGTCCGTGCGTTTATCAGCCGTCTTCATCAATTAAGTGGCTCCTTCACCACAGCGTCGGCGTCAGCGGCGACGATGAGCGGCAGAGTTGACTGTCTGCTGTCGGAGTTTGAATATTCACGGCCCACCCTCATTTTGCGATCAACAAAAACGCGTCGCGTCGAAATAATTTAGCGTCATGTTACGTCACGTCACGCGCATCTAGCTCCTTGGGCGGCCGAGCTCCAAAGATGCCAGTCCCAACCCTCACGATATCACTTCCTTCCCTCACCGCGGCCTCAAAGTCGCTTGACATGCCCATACTCAGCAGGAGCTTCCCGTCTACCCCCCAGTTATTGCCTGATACCGAGTCCTGTCGCAGAACTTCTTCCAAGAAATCTCGTGTGTGCTTCAGTGTCTCAAAGTCCTCGTTCGGCCGCTCACCCGAGGCAAGAGATTCTTTGAGTGAGCCAATTGTCATCAGGCCGTGGAGGCGTAGCATCGGACAACTTGTGATGATATGCTGCGCAAGTTGCAGGAGCTCGGAGGTCGGAGCAGACTCTACTGATGTCAGCGGAGGCAGCCCAGACTTTGCCTCTTCCTCCGAGGTATTGACTTGCAGAAAGATATTAAGTGGCATAGTCCTTTCGGACGGCAGCGATTTGTTCAAGGCGCTAGCCGCCTTCGTAGAGGTTACTGTCTGGATGGCATAGATGTTGGGTATCACTGGTGGGGTCTAGTATGAACACAGGATGAAAGGTTATAGTACGTACTCGCCAATGTTTTTGCCTTGTTGGACTGCAATGTGCCGATAAAGTGCCATCGGATATCATCTGGGAGCTAAACACAATCAGATCAGATCAACTGGACTCCTGTAAAAGACCGATCGCACCTGCTGAGCTTTCTCTTCCAACTCATTCACATAATTTTCACCGAAATCGCGCTGCCCGCATTCATAGCACGCAAGGATGTCAGAGGCTGATTTATATTTGGACACTGCAACGAGGGTGGGGTGCGAGGAAGAAGCCTGGCGTATACGTTCTTGCACGTTTGATAGAGATTCAGAAAGTTCCTTGAAACGCTCTGGTAGAGCGTTTGATGAAGACATGCGTGATGGACGAACCAACACTCTCACTGGCCATTCGCTGTGGCAGAAAAGCCACGTCTGTTACCGCGTGACACCGTGACAGTTACCATGCTGTCGCTCAACTCTGTGTCCGCGTGGGTCGAGGTCGACGGCAAGGAACTCGAGCAGTACGGCGTCGAGGAGGATCCTGATCTCAATCAGGTTACTTGTTGGATTGCGACACAGGTTGACAAGGTTCGGCAATTAAACGAGGTCCACTAATCCATCGTTCTTACCTCCAGCGACCCCTAGAGCTTTTCCATCGGGTTCAGGGACAATGCAGTAAACAGGGAGCACTCGCTTGCTTCTAATATCCAACTCGACGGGTCAAGCGTCGGTGGAAAAGTCCTTCGCCCATTAACTGGGGTGCCAGGGATTCCCCAAAACTCCCCAGCACTCCGCACAATAGTTCAGAAAGATCAAGTACTATCCATGACAACCTCGCGTGCTTTCATGTTCTCTAAACTAGAACTTACTGGTATTCTACCCGTACCACATGTGTCCAGTATTCGCGCTGACGTGTTGATAGAGGAAGACGCATACTTGAATCAAGTCTCGGCACACTTGGGCGAGATACAGATTCGTATAAACAGAGTTCAATACCGTGGATCAATACCGTTTGAGGCCGTTGTCGGCGGACCTGGCCACGCCAGAGTGCACGAGCGCTCAAAGAAGGCTGTTACGCATTGTGTCTCGTGCGTCAATTACAATTATTATTCTGCCTGGGGGTATAAACGACCTCCAGATACGGGCAAGAAACGCAGACGCGAACCCAGAGTTCTTGCAGTATAAAGTATTTGGATGATGTCCCCCTTGCTACATTCATCTTCAAGTATAGAGATTTTGGTTTGTATATTTATCCGCTGCACAGTATATCTTTCTCAGCACCGCTCTTAGGTCTCTTGCAAGCTAATGGCATAATTCCTAAGCCACCACCAGGCAGAAAACCAATTGTTTCCGATGAGGTGCTCGACTTAACTATTGGTAACAACGTCAAGCCAGAAGCCGTTGACGAGGAAATCGAAATCGTTGATGACACCCCTCAGAGTCGGAAAAGGACGGTTTTACCGAAGAGGGGCCGCGAGAACGAAGCAAGACCTGCTAAGAGGATTAAGCGAGAATTTGTTTCTACTGGTGAGGTCATTGACTTGACTTGACATTATTGGTACAGGTTGTGCACTTTGTTCGTCTTTACTTCACTTTGACATCAAGTACTGTTTCGAGGCACCGAAGCCCTTTAATTATCTTGTAACCACCTATACGTGTATATTTCTGTTGGTTCGAATGCAATGCCAAGTTAAAGCAATTGCGAAACGAAACGACACTCGTTTATTTCGATACAAGGAAATTTTCAGAAAACCAGTGGTTGTTGGTGACACGGATGGATATCGACGTCAAAGCAACATTAACTGGGACGGCATGATTTCCACTTTAGAGTCCGCCGCCCTTCTGAATCATGATGTACAGGGGAAATAGGGAAACGGAGATGTGGGTGTCAGTGCATATTGAGGTGAGGCAATCATTGTGCAGGGTCTGATATGATCAGATCAAACGACGCCCTCTAACAACGCGTATGCAGCGGCTACGTGTGGGTTATCTGGTCAGATGAGCATCGACCTTAGGTACAAGTGTGTGGTAAGTGTCATTTACCTGGCAATTTGCCCCAACGGCGCAGGTCCGGACTCCACACAACAGTACTCTCAAAACGACAAATGGAGATCGGAGGGATCCAAGAAAGGGGAACCCAGGACTTACTACAACTATGGAGAGTGACGATCATCTTTGGTGACGAAAAGATACCACGAATGGCGGCCTGCCGCTGGCGCCTCTCAGCGCGGAGTTCTGGGAACAAATTGAGATCCGAACGAGCGCAGGCCAATAGCAGGATTCGCCCGACCAGTGGATCACCCCCAATCAGTGCAACGCTACCCGGGGTTTAGCAATGAGCACTGCTCGAGCTTTGTGTTCCTGAGCGAAGCATGGATGTTAGCTTTTCTATTATCTTTTTAAAGATGACGGTGACTAGGCGATCATACCGTTGCAGTCCCACTTGTCGCAGGAACGATTATTTCCGGGCAGACCTATCATGTACGGCGGTGATCCGGATGTGCTATAGACGTCAGCTTGATGGCCTTGCACGACTGGGGATGCTAATGCGGATGCATCCTCGAGTTGTTCGGTGGATGATCAGCGTCGGAGGTCAGGTTGATCAGGCTGCCACGCGGTCCGTCCACGCCACCGCCGCAGGCAATGCTTGACCTGCATGCTCCTCACTCATTTGTTCCCTCTACTCTACAAGCCAGCAGTGGGCATGATCCCACGGAGAAATGTGAGCATCATCAGCGTGTTCTTGGTCAGTGGTGACCCTGACGTGGAATCATCAGCTACGCATGAGGTCAGACCCGAACAAATCGTCACGCCAATGGCATAAAGGAGCAACCTAATGTTGACCAACTCACATTTCCAATTCAGTAGACAACCGGTGCAGGGAGGTCCAACTGTGCTCTACCTTCACTGCTCGATCTTGTCCGTGAAATCCCATGCAAACCATTCCAGAAACATATCACGCAAACTGGGAGTCGTATTCGAAACGTGACTGACCAGCTTAGATGTATAATATGCGCCATTACCTGGCCACCGCTACTGCGCCCCCCCGACATAGCTGAGCAATGTCGCTGCGCATAAACACGAACGTTCCACCCTTCACCAGTCGGATCAACTACTCTGTAGCAGATGCCAACCATCATAATTCCACTGGTTGGACACTCTGTTCACCTTCCACGTCATCTTTCCTGTGCAAACCGACACCCCGTGGCTCCCGCAAGGCGCACACGTTTGCCACCCTCACAAACACCGAGCTCCACCAAACTTCTCCGAGTGGTGAGTCGCCACAATACTCTGATGAGCCTGGCAAGACTAAAAGCCACATTTTTCATTCGATGCCCGGGTATCTCCATTTATGGCTTTCAAATTTCATGTTAGGGTCACCTCACGGACGTAGCATAAGCCTTTTCTCTCCCCGCACCGCAGTCCAAAGCAACTGGAATTGCCAGGTTGGGTCTCCTTTATCCCACAATGCGGAAGCCCCGCATTCTCCCTGTGGCAATTTATCTGGCCGCAGACCACATAACAAGACTTTCGACTCAGGTTTTTTGTCGATGTCTGCTACCTTCCCGACGTCATCTCTCTCGCACGGTGCCCTCGACAAGCTGCTTAAAGCCGAGGCCACCCTAGGCACCAAAGCACCCACTCAAGAACCCCCTAGCGACGGTCAAGGCGCAATGTCTACCATTGATGCACCAAACGGTTCTCTCAGCAGGTGTTCTTCGCGTTCTTCAGCTAGAAATCAGCGCATCAGGTCAGGCGAATCGAAATGGGATAAAAACCGCTTTACTAGTGCGTCGCCCTGCCCTTCGATTGCCTCCACCAGTCCGTCGTCTAGCACCACCAGTTCTGCATGCAGCGTCACTTCGATATGCAGCGCCAACTCCACAGATAGTTCATACACTACCACCAGCTTGCTCTCACCGTCGCCGATGGATCGCTCGCGGCGCTCTCCCCCGCCAGATTCTTGCCCTCCCATGGTTGTGCAGAGCACGCCAACAAGTCATGCTCTTTCTGTCACTCTCCCACGTGTGATCCTACCGGAGATGGTCACGGTGGCGGCCAAGAAGGGAGATAGGTTGGATGTCGTTGCGGACGCTTGGCATATGGAGCGTGATTGTGAGTCAAGAGCCTTGCTTGATTGATGGTCTCATTCATTTGTTCCACATCAAGGCCACTATGAGTGGCAAATTCGGTTTGCAGCCGGTGACGTCGACATGTCGACAGTCCGCGCGCGTTTCGGACAGGATGGAAAGCTTACCATCGAAGTCCAAAGACGTCTTCCTGGGCAAAGCTGTACCCCCAGGCTCGGAATGGGATTCAGATACAGGTATTCCTAGTGGGTCTGTGTCGCCCGCACCCACTATCAATACTTCAGCATCTGCGCACCATCTTTTTCTCCGGGAGCTCTAATCTTGCGCTCTCTCTAGCGTTATAATGGTATTAGTCTTTGTAATTGTACGCAGAAACATACCCTTCAAAAACGACGTCTACTACCAGCCCTCCTTCTCACGCTGTCCCGCCTGCCGCCTCATGCATATCCACACGTCCTAATTTTATGTATTCTTGTTTGCTTATTTCTGTAATGCCGCGATATCTGCCTGTCATCAAAACGCTTGATCCCATACCCTGACCACTCACCAACAGGATCAAGACCCGCCTCCATGCTGTATCCCTAAATTTGTTCACTGAGTGCGGCAAATAGCAGGCCCAGCATCTCAACCACTGGCACGTCATGCGAAGTTCAGCCAATGATGGTAGTACAATCGGCGTCTTGAACAGACTGCTGGAGCCCCTCTTGTTCCTTCCGAGCAGCTCTCCATCTGCCAATGTAAGTAGTACTCCGATATGAAGCTTAAGATTGGGCCCTTCACAAGCTGTTTCTGGTGCTGGTGTTCTCACGGCGTTTACTACAACAAGTTGTCAAAGCGTGATTCCAGGACGATGATGCACCAAGACAGACCTTGGTCTTTTAATTTGGTGGCGCCGGGAGAGCCAACACCAGGGTGTGTATATATTGTGTACATCTCGACGTCCGATTGGTTCCTTGATGCTATTGGCCTAAACTTTGTGTAGTTGCAACACCGAAATGTCATCTGGGGTGGTTGTGAGGCTCGCGAGTCGCAGGCTCGACAGTATCCCATGCACGTTTTTATACCTTTTCCAACACATCACTGACTGAACGCGAACCACCCATTTGGTTGAGGGCAGGTTACGGACAGGCCGTAGATCTGCGGTCGAGGGGAGGACCAGACCTGGCACCTTCCCCCTTGATGTGGACGCAGGAGTGATCACTGGCACCCTGCCCTGATGCGCCTAACCTGTCAGTCACATTTGACAAGGTATATCTCCCATCTCGACAATGGTCAGAGGGCATTCCTGGTTTTGTTTTCGAGATGAACGTTCAGCTGTTTCCCGTTAGCCAGACCCCCAGTCTAATATGCTGGGGACTACCCTATGGCGAGAATTCAATAACCAATGAACGACCTAGTCTCGCCCATCATTATGAAATCACACCCATAAGGGACCTTCCTTTTCTGTGCATGCTGTGGGGCACCCGGATTGGATCGTTGAGGTAGGAGGTAGGAGCTACCCTTTTTTTCGAATTTTCAACTGTCCCTCGATCTGAAACAGGTTTCGCCGAACATTTGATCGCGAAAGCCAATGCAGCTCTGGAACATTTATAATTCGCGAGCCCTACCGCCACTGATGCGTGCACATCACCTCTGCAAGTGACCAAAAACGGACACCGACCTAGATTTCAATATCACGTCTTCCATGCATACTTACGATGCAGTGCACAAGACCAGTTTCCAACGTAGATTGAAACCATGTAAGTTGCCTGTTTGGAGTCGAGATTCATGCATACGATCGATCAAGTCGAGGGCTAACATGAAGATATCGAGGGTTACTACTAAGTGGTCAGATTTCGCTGGTCGTTGGAATGTGTAGGTAAACTTACCCTCGACTCAGTTCTAGACCTCACTTGGCATCAACTAAGTTCTGGTGTCGCGGCCCGCCCTCGGTGACCGGTGACCTTCGATATATTCTGTGATCGGCAATGGCACCATTCCGCTGTCTTCCTTCCGCACTCAGGGCACACATTCCACGGATCTGGTAGCTGTCTGAAGATTTGCTCCTCATTTGTTTCATTTGTCGACTGTTTCAGGATCGGCCAAGTCAACAATTCATTCACATGAATAGGAACGTACTAATACTCTGTACTAACTGGAATGTGACTCAATACAAGCTTGGGAACCCCACCGTTACTAATCATACACGCACATGTCGAGACGGCTTCGAAGTGCTTCGAACAGCTTTACGCTGTCTGTTGAGGATGGGCGACGAGCTTCGTTCCACTGATTTTCCCTGCCTCCATTCGCGCAAGGCCATCTGCAATTCCGTTCAGACCATTTGGTAAGACTTCGAATTTGTTGGGCTAATAAAGTTCCTGTTCAATTTCTTGCTCGCTCAATGGGGTTTTGCATACCTTGATGACACCATCCTCCAACCACTTCCCCAGAATGCTCCAAGCTCCATGACACAAAGGCGGGTTAGGCTGTGCATGAGGGTTACCGTAAGTCGCAATAACGGAACGGCCCTTTCCCTCTTCTTCTTTGACAACAGGTCTAGCAGTCAAGACAAGTGTGCCGCCCTGAGCGACAACGGACCAAGCCGCCTGCTGGTTCTCTGATGAAGCGATAACGTCATAAGCGACTCCGATAGGCTGCTGAGTAATTTTGTGCACAGTCGCCCTGAATTCGTCTCCGCTGAGATGCCTATCAATAACGTCTGTGGCGCCAAGAGCTTTGAGTTCCTTTTCATGAGCAGGATTGGCGGTCACAATTATGGGAGAGAACCCAGATAACTTAGCGAGCTGGATAACTGTGGAGAGGACGGTAAGCATGCACTGGGTTACTGCCTGTTCACTCACCATACATGCCCACTGATGCAGAACCGCCCATGATTAGGATGGGTTTACCGGCATATTTGCCTTGCCCGCCTTCGGCCCAGGGTGGGGTAAGGCCGGCACCGAGCTGTTCGGAATATAAGCCAACCGAAGCAGTGTCGAAGCCCAGCGGAATGGTCGCTGCGTGGTTAAAGTCCAGGTTAGGAGGGATCTATGAAAGATGACGTCATAAGTTCTTGTCACCCCTCTGCGCTCACCTTTGCAGTATAGTCGGCGACAGCGAGCGTGTACTGCTGGAAAGTAGATTCGTCGTTGGAGAAATCCCCATGCGAGAAACTATGGACGCAGTTGAAAGGTGTCAGAGCCAAGGTGAAATTGGACCCTACACTTTGTCGCCTTTGGCGAAATCTTGAACCCCCTCGCCGACCTCTTCGACGATACCCGCCATATCGACACCTATAACAGCTGGGTAATGTTCAATGAACATCCCTGAGCGTTGCATCTTAAAGTCGACGGGATTAAGAGCGACAGCTTGGGTTTTGATGAGGAGCTGGCCCTCGCTTGGCTTTGGGACGTCACGCTCAGCAACGGCAAAGTTTCCTTGCTTTGAATGTAAGAACAAGGCTTTCTGCTTCTGAGGCAACATGTTGGTGTGATGGTGAGTGGGTGTATTAAGTTAAACGTCGAATATGTGATGTCCTTTTTTGTTAATTCTACTACATCACATGTTTGTTATTTACTGAATGGCCACCCCCCGAATTCCATTTCCGCTCGTTGATCTGGGTCATGCCGCGCGACGACAAAGGCACGCAAGAATCGCGTTGCCATTCTAAGTCGAATATTCCGCATCGACGGTGTTCTCCTAAGGTCTTTGATGACATGATGAATAGGATGTGACGTCATGAGATATTCGCTGTACAAGAAAAGAAAAATAAATGTCTAAGTATCCAACACATGAATGCACGACCAAGTGGCATATTCTACCTTTCGGTATCTTGCGGACGGGCAACTAACTTCACTCCGTCGATGCGTCCCCCGTCAAACCTTTCGAGTCCGGGCGCAATGCCTCTCAGTCCTCCTGATATCACTTCGACCTGGTTGGGCTGGTGGAACGACCTCTTGTTAGATTCGAACCCTTCGGAGCCAACAGTACCTACACGTATGTCACACTTCTCGAGCCACTTGCCGAGGCTCAGCCACAATTGTCTCCCCGTCTCCCAGTTCTCCTCTAGGTGTGGGTTTCCGTTCGTAAGGACAAGTTCCCTGCGATCGCTGGGATGTCTGTCGATAACGGAAGGGAGAGTCAACACGAGCCGTCCTTGTGGCCCGAGCAATTTCCATGCTCCCTCTTGGGTCTCCCGGATGGAAACCGTATCGAAAATGACGTTTATCGGCGAAGAAGTGATCCGCGCCAAAGCCTGGTGTAGTCCGCTAAACGAAAGATATCGGTCAATCACATGCGTGGCGCCGAGTCCCTTGAGGTACTCGGTGTGCTTTAGTGCGGCCGTAGTGATGATTGGGAAGAACCCGGATATTTTTGCCAACTGAATGACTGGGAAATTTCATGAGGACTGTTGTCACGCGAAGCTCGATATGCCTACCATAATTGCCCACAGATCCTGTGCCGCCGAATATCAGAATGGGCATGTTCCTGTATTTCCCCACTCCGCCGTGCTTCCACGGGGGCACGAGGCCGATGCCGTTAGACCGCCCATAAAGCCCGATAGCCGCAGTTCCCATCCCCAGCGGTAGCGTCGCTGCCTGCTCGTATGTCAAGTTGTCGGGAATCTGCGTGTGGTGTCAGAGTGGTTAGGACCCCGCATATTGATCAGCCTGTGCCTACCTTGCAAGCAAAGTCGACTACGGCAATGCAGTATTGTTGGAATGTCGACAAGTCGTTATCGTCATATGCGCCATGGAAGAATCTGTTTAATGAATGAACAAGATCAGTTTTGCGACCGTATCGAACCATATGGTGGCTCTTACACGTCATCGCCAGGATCAAACCTAGTTACCCCCTCCCCTACTCTCTCCACAACACCAGCGGCGTCGCTTCCCAGCACAGCCGGATACTTGGAGACGTAGATACCTCGTTTCTGGACCTTGGCGTCACTCGGATTGAGTGCAGTCGCTTTGACTCGGACGAGGATCTCGCCCGGACCGGGTTCGTTGATTTCGCGACTACCAAGAGCGAAAGGAGCCTGTCTCGATGGAAGAAAGAGAGCAAAGTGTTGTGGAGCCATCGTCAAGAAGGTGCTGAGATGATGTCGAAGAGGGAATGGGATGTAGTCCAGTGACGAGATAACGGGGAAGGTGAGCTTTACTTATATGCTGGGAGTGCATTGCCTCGACCGGCCAAAGCCACTTGGGGTATTAAAACCTCGTGTTGACCGTGCTGCGTTGGGATGTGAAAGAAAGTGGAACGCACTATTCGGGAATCAATGGTCTGGACATTTGACGCCGCGGCTCGGGGAACAGCCCCCTCTAAATGGAGGCTGATTAGAATGTTAGACGCAGCACAGCAGGCCTGCTTTGTAAACCCACTCCCATGTACCTCTGGTTAGGGCTCGGCGGCGCCCAGTCACAGCTTGGAGAGATGAAAGAATGGATCAATTGGTATCGATCCAACCACAAGACCAAGACCTGCCAAGCTTCCAATATTCCAGGCCAATGGCTCACTGGCAGACGCGAGTTTCATCGCGGTGTAACTGTGAAAATAAAATAAAAAACGTGGTACATGCAGATAATTCTGTGGAAAGGTTGGGAAACGAAAGCACGACAATGGGTAGCTTAGAGCTAGGAACGGCGTGCGATGAACGGTCCCCAATTGTGAAAACGAGGCAGGTCGTGAAATGGAGCCTAA
This sequence comes from Boletus tomentosulus, assembly GCA_038092475.1. Classification (NCBI taxonomy): domain Eukaryota; kingdom Fungi; phylum Basidiomycota; class Agaricomycetes; order Boletales; family Boletaceae; genus Boletus; species Boletus tomentosulus. Next base: position 20,934 of record JBBPQH010000165.1, read on the forward strand.
TTTAGGAAACAGGATGCCAAGCCTTGGACACCCGCGGGCACTTAGAGTCTCAGAGTGTTCAAAGGCGTGTCGATGGACTTAGTGAGGACGAACCTGTGGATTAGAGTGGAAAAGGATGTTGATAGGCTTTCATTGAAATCGGACCACGGCCGACGAAATTATCGCATGAGGTAAAAGGTGGAGCGTTAGCTGACCCAGAATATGACACGTGAGTCCACAGCATGTCGACTAGCGTAGAATTCCTAGAAAACAATAGAAAGAGCACGCAGAGCGGGCGTTGACAGTTTTCTAAAGAGAATGCCTTCGCAGATACGGCGGACATGAACGTTGAACGTTGAACCATGCCCCCTGCATGCTGCAGGCTGGTCGACGATTAGGCGACATTATGACGAGGAACGTCACTGACCGTGGAGCCCAGCTGAGCGAAACTTGAAACATCCGATGGCGGATCACTTGCAAGCTCCCTCGGCGTTCATACTAGGCAGTCACTGAGGAGTCCGGTTGACTTAATGGGCCGGATCCTGCTCAGGCTCGACGACAACGTTCCGCTTATGACTCGTTTCGCTGTGGCCCTTCGAGAAGTGCAAACTTGGGACGGCCGGAACAAGGGTGAAACCCTGCAACAGCGTTGACCAGTTCACATCGATGAGGAGCGGTCCTGACAAAAGGGTGGATGACTACAGTACGTACATTATAAAGACATCTGATGGATCCGTCTACTGCTGACGCTCTCAGCACGCTGACACTCATTCATCCAATGTACGTCAGTTAACTGAATGACGATATTCAGCGTGCCATTGCTACATGGTACACGAGGCTCTGGGTCACCATCCAGGAAGCCCTGACGCCACATCAGAGAATTAACGTTCCTCAAGGGACACCTTCCAGTGTGAGTCTTGAGGTACGAGTTCACCTAGCGTCTGTGAGCAGTACGTGGCATCATCTCCACAGATCGTCACGTTCGTTTGCAAGCAATATATAGTCAATGGCGGATCGTGCAGACTGGCGGTGTGGTGGATAGCTAGTCGGAGCTAGCGCCTCACTACTTATTAGACACGGGGAACTGAACCACTGCACAGCAAATCTTCGGACTTGATGGTTCATCATCAGAGCCTCCGGGAGGGAGACTGCCTCAGCACAGCGGGGTGATGCTTTGATCTAGTAGTTTTGATCATCGTAAGTAGCTGTCCCAAATCAGTTTAGCTATAAAGGGAGGAAAGTCTATCAGGTTCTGTGTTTACAATCAATCAATCAATCAACATCTTCCGCACGAAATGACTATCGAAAATTCGTCTGCGACGACCGCCGTTATCCCAAACCCGAAAATCAACGAACCCTCGGATACGCAGACGCAGGATCAACTTCCTCCAGAACTCTACCAGTATTTCCTGTCGGATGTCGCAAAGGAACGTAAACCCAGTCCAAGTGAGTCATTTCCCATTGATCTATCTAGTTGAAGTGTTGATTGTTATCCTAGTCCGCGGGCTTCTCCATCTGGAAAATAAACCCGGGCTAATCTCTCTGTTAGCAGGCAAACCAAATGATGCCATGTTTCCTTTCGAGTCATTCTCTTTTACGATAACTGATCCTTCTCACTCTTCCCACTCCATCCCGGTCTCCCTCACTGGTGCGAGCCTCTCAGCAGGACTCCAATACGGTCCGACAGCAGGACTGCCACGCCTAGTCGAGTGGTTCACTGGCCTGCAAGAGCGTGTGCACGGGAGAAAGCCTTCCGAGGGGTGGAGACTCACGGTTGGGAATGGCTCCCAGGACGTGATCTACAAAGTTGGTCCTCTACTAATCCCAACATTCACGCTGTGCTTTGCTAATTTTATCCAGGCAATCAATGCAATCATGAATCCTGGAGACCCTATTTTGATCGAGGCACCCGTTTACGCGTGAGATTCTGTTGGCAGTGTTGCTCTCACTGCCACTAATCCCGTCATACTAGTGGCGTTCTCCCTATTCTCCGCTCTCTCCACTGTGAACTTGTTGGTTAGTGTCACATCTACATCCAGTTCTCTGTTCAGAGTTTATCATACTCCGCAGAGGTCGCTACGGATGAAAATGGTGTTTGCTCAAGCGACCTTCGCTCTATTCTTGAGAATTGGCCTGAGGGTAAGCAGAAGCCCAAGGCCTTCTACACCGTCCCAGTATGTCAAATGATGATTTTTCTGATCGATCGCTTACCGAATGACGAAAAAACTAGTATGGCTGTAATCCAACTGGTATGACTGCCACGACTGATCGTCGGAGGGAAGTGCTCCAACTAGCCCGAGAACACAATTTCTTGATCCTCGAAGGTTGGTACTAAACTCGTTTCCCAAATCCGTGGATCGATAAGAGCCACTGATCCAGATGATCCATACTATTACCTGTACTTTGGCAAGCGCGAGCGACCGCCTTCATACTTCAAATTGGAACTCGAGACACCTGAGCTTGGTCGCGTGATCCGTTTTGATAGTTTTTCCAAGATCCTTTCGGCCGGCATGCGGATGGGTTTTGCTTCGGGTCCAAAACCGATTATCGATGTCATGGATCTCCATGTATGTTCTTGTTTGCATAGTTGCCACGTTGGCACTGTCACATAGGGTACAACTGACGTCCGAGGTAGAGCAGTATCTCTAACCTGCAGTCTTCCTCCCTTGTGCAGGCTATTACACTAGCACTGGCCGAGAAATGGGGGTATACCGGATTCTTAACCCACACGGAAGTTGTGGCAGAGTTCTACAGAGAAAAGCGGGACGTATTCCAGAAAGCACTGCAAACTCATCTCGGAGACCTTGCAGAATGGAGGACTCCGGAAGCTGGAATGTTCTTTTGGTATGTCATTTTTTTCAGTCGTGACATGTCACGGGTCATGTCCTTTGAGGCATTTCTCTACGAGGCAGTACGCTGCATTTCCCTGGGCTACGTCCCGGAGGGCATCGGTTTCCTAAGATCATGTATTGATGTGTTGCGGATTCATTCAGGTTCAAGCTCCTCATTAATCCTAACCCGAGTGAAGAAGGCGATTCCAGAGAACTAATTCAGACAAAGGCATACGAAAACGGTGTGCTTGCTCTTCCTGGTTCAGTGTTCCTTCCAAATGGGGGCAAAACAGCCTACGTGAGGGCAGCATTCTCTCTCTCAACACCTGAACAAGTCAACGAAGCACTGAAGCGACTCAGGGAGGTGGTGTTGAATGAGCGGGATAGGAAGTAGTCCCCACGATACCGTGCGTGGGATACTATCACTCACCGCATGATGTAGGATACTGGCGCACTTGATCTATATAAGCCAGCGCTGTGTTTTATTGCTTCGGGCCGTCACTCGCAGACGAGCGTTTGACTTGTTTGCTGTGATCCTCCAGGACTCGAGAGCGCTATATTGACAAGACATAGCAACATAGCATTTGACCACTATCGTTCAAACGTTCACCGTTGTGCCCTTGGCGAAAGGACGACTTATCTACTTCTCCTTGGTCAAAGCTCTGCTTGCCTATTTCATGTTCCATCCACTCGGTGTTGAACGTTGAGCTCTCTGTGCAGGTACCCTTGCCGGCCTCCATGCACGTCCAAACATGTGTATCAAGGGCCATGAGCGGAAGTTTGTGCCACTCGGATACAAGTGTGACGACCGTCTGGAGTTCAAAACACGTGTTCGTCGACCGGCTTACGCTTCGCTATGAGCATGCACTACGCATGTCTTCTTACGCACATACACCGGCCATCGCATCGTTGGGCCGAAATGAGGGAGCAATTACGCACAACCTTGCCACCCGAATTGCCCCCATTCATTCGCCTGTCCCTTTCCGAGATGTCGCCAAACGGGTCTGTCCGGGTTCCAAAGATAAGGAATGAGCGTGTCCGTCTTGGGCGGAATGGGTGACCAAGCTCAACTTTCTACTCGTTACTAATGAGAAGAGAGACGGGATTCATGTGCTGATGGCCGGGGCTCCTGGTCACTGACTAAGACTAGACACCGATCTGGTGTGGCGGCACCTGAAATTGCAAGTATTGCTTACTCACCGAAAGGCGAATAAGAAAAAACTTGGAACTTGGCCCGGCACCGGAAGAAGGGGATACAAGTCATCCTAAGCTTATCCTAATTCTGGTCTTCGGAGCTGGATCGTTAGCAGGCTGTCGCGACTCGCGATGTGTTCTAATCTCTTCCATCTGGACGCAAAAGAGCGACCAAGCTTGGTCTCCTCATCGGGACTGCTGCCGCATGGTTTATCAATGCGATCCGGTTACCCGGCCCGCCCGACCGCATGCGGCACTCCCAGATGAACTTGCACCCAAACCGCCAAACCGCCATGCCCTCAACGTTCTGCAAATCTCACCCTCACATGTTCGCATTGCGGACATTTCGGTCTCACTCGGTCAGGCTAGTACTCTGCGAGCAGCCTCACCACCTTCCGAGGATGCGTCCGTGAAGATGCGACGGACCCGTCCACTCAAGACGTGTCGAGCAAGAATCACGCTCGAGCGGCCCCGAGAGTGGAAGAGGCCGCTCTTCCCGCTTTCGATGAAGTGCTCAAGCGAGAGAAAGCCGAGAGATATGCGGAAGTCAGAGGGAAGAACAGGTATTAGTGACGCTTTGCCCATCACACAAATATTAGAGTACGCAGTAAATTTCCCCGGTTATCCTAACTTAATTGCTTATCGCGATGACTGATGTAAGCTGTGGCACTCTCGACGTTGTTCTTCACTGCATCGTTCGTCAACGCAAGCTACAATGGACATGTCCTGGCACCCAACTGAAACTCTGGGGCCAGAGGCATTGCGTCCGGGTGGGCTGTTAAGGAGCGACGTCGTAAGTTCACAATTTCTGTTCGCTCTAAATACTCACGAGGTCAAATAGCGACATACGTTTCATCCTCCGTCTGCAGATTCCTCGACCCCTCGCGGGTCCCTTCTTGGCTTGGATTATCTCGCTCAGGAGAAACAAGATCACGCAGGTGCGGAAAATGCTTTGAGAAGGAAGCTCAAGCTAGACGACGATGTCATTTTCAAAGGTATTACTGTCGCATTTAACCATGTTACTTATCACTAACTAATCCTTTGTCTAGTTCCTAGTCGGACAAGTACTTCTAGACAAAGAGGGCCAGAAACCCCTTCCAACCCCGGTGGCCTCTCCGACGTCGCCCGGAAAAGGCTGGAGGAGCACAGAAGGAACAAGGAGAGACGTGGCCAACGCGATCGTGACCTCGACACACCCAGCATCCGCATACCCAACGTCGGATGGGAGTCAACCCCAAGACGAAGTCGGGATGGGGCAGGTTCAGGATGGGGCGGGGCCAAAGGTCGAACGTGGGACGCTCCAACACCCAGGGTTCCACGAGGCATGAGTCCAGAGGATGACGGTCTGTTTGGCGTCGACATGAGAGTGGGAGGAGGAACATGTGAGATTGGATAGAGACTGGTATAGCGGTGCCGAAGAGGGCGATGTCGCTGGCGATGAGAAGCATAACCCACTTGCTCAGTACGAGGATCTCAGCTTTATCAAGGAGGTCGAGATAGCGACGAAAGCAAGGGTCAGTCCCAAATCTTATTCTATGGCTCTGTTACTCATGTCCAAACGCAGAAGAAATTTTCCGCTAGACAGGCCCAGTATGTGAGTGCTCCACACCTGCAATACATATTTTTGTTTACTGAGCTACGCCTAGAATGCCGACAACGATTTATGGGAGGCTAACCGGATGGTCACTTCTGG
>JBBPQH010000166.1:0-26452 GCA_038092475.1 Boletus tomentosulus
AGCCAAGCCACAGCCGACACAGCCAATCACAGCCGATCCACAGCCGATCCATAGCCAAGATTTAAGTGTCGGGTCCGAAATGTGATCCACAACTCGTCACAGCTGGCACAGCTGGCTACAGCGCTGGTCACAAGACCCTCACAGCTGTACAGACAGACACAGTCAGTCCAGTGACACTCTATCTCAGGCATGTTTTTGCTTAGAAACAAATCCTATTTTGTAAACTACGGACATACTACTACACGTACTCAGGCCATGCTCATCAAGTCAACCTATTGTGGGACCGTGACTTGTCGCGCTGTGCTGTCTGATTCCTCGTCTATTGTCGCGTCCTCACCCTCCTCTCCTCAACGCATTGTTGCTGTTGCATCACAGTCGTGTTCGTTGTATCCTCCTTGTGTCGGGCACATCAAATGAGCTGGGGGACATGGAGGTGGCAATCAGCGTTATCATGCATCATCATCATGGTGTCGTTGATGTGGCATTGGGTCATCAACAACATTGCTACGTCATTGCCATGTCCCTACCTTTGTCCCTGTCGCCGCATTGCATGGTGTGGGTGCGGTCACGCACACACCGGTGTCACTGTCGTCATGATCGTGTCTCCACCTCTCTCCCTGTCGTCGCTGCATCAAGCAGTGTGGGTGGGTTGCACGCGTGTTGGTGGTGGGTAGTGTATTGAATGAGCCGTTGGGCTCATCCGAGGCTGGGGGGATGTGGAGGGTGGTGCGCCGAATGATCCCAACGGCTCGTTCAACAGTTCAGGAGAGGGTGAGGTAGTGGGCAGCACTGTCAGTTGGGGAGGGTGCAGAGGTGGCAGGCATCGTTGATGGCGCCAGATCGTCGTGGGGTGATGGGACGAGCACAGGGAAGGTGGTGGTGGGTAGTGCGTCGAATGAGCCGTTGGGCTCGTTGATGGCTGGGAGGGCATGGGTGTGGCGGGCAACATCATCGGATGAGCCGCTAGGCTCATCCATGGCTGGGGGGACGTGGAGGTGGGGTCGAATGAGCCTAACAGCTCAGGATGGCATGGGAGGGCATGAAGGTGGCGGGTGGTCTGTCAAACGAGCCATTGGGCTCGTTGACAGCTGGGAGGGCATGGATTGGCTGGATGGTATGGTTGGATGAGCCATTGCACTCAGCCGAGGCTGGGGAGGACGTGGAGGTGGGGTCGAATGAGCCCAATAGCACATACTAGATGGCACGCAGCTCAGGATGGCGCGGGTGGGCGTGAAGGTGGCGGGTGGTCCGTCGAACGAGCCGTTGGGCTCGTCGATGGCTGGGAGGGCATGGATGTGGGGGCGGTATAGTCGGATGAGCTGCTGGGCTCATCCGGGGTTGGGGAGGAGTGGAGGTGGGATCGAATGAGCCAAATGGCACATAGATGGCACATGAGGGCGTGAAGGTGGCAGATGGTGCATCAAACGAGCCGTTGGGCTCGTGGACGCTGTGGGTGGATGTGAAGGTGGTGGTTGGTTCATTGAGTAAGCCGTTGGGCTCGTTCGACGGTTCAGGAGAGGGTGAGGTAGCGGGCAGCACTGTCGAACAAGCCGTTGGGCTTGTCGATGGTTGGGGAGGGTGTGGAAATGGCTGGCGTCGTCCTGGCGTCATTGATGGCGCTGGGAAGTCGTTCTTGGGTAATAGGACGGGCACAGGTGAGGAGGTGGAGGTGGTGGGTAGTGCATCGAACGAGCCATTGGGCTCGTTGACGGCAGCATCATCAGATGAGCCGTTGGGCTCATCCAAGGCTAGGGGAGGTGGGGTTGATGTACTTAATGCGGAGGTGTGTTGTGCCATTGAATGATGGTCACATGACACGTCGCTCGAAAAAAGTGCTAAGTCCTTGTTTTACGCTTGGTACACTCCCTTCGCCTTCCCAGTTCACCTGGATTGCTTTCGATGCCCTTGCCTCCTGGACTTGGATCTCGTGGGGTGTGCTGGATGGCTCAGGTGCGTGCTCCATATCATATTCGTAGCGCTTCTGCTGACTTGTATCGTTTCCAGCTAGCAATCACATTTTGACTCATTTCAAGTCACAGTGTGCATCGCTCGTTGCATCGTCTGTTCAGCACTCTTCCCCATCATCTCCATCTCCTTCACCATCTCCATCACGCCTCCAATCACGTCCATCCTTGCCCAATTCAATTTGATCGTGTTTTCGCTGCCCTTGACCCAGATCTTGACAATACGCGTTCGTTTCGACGACGCACTCACTCTGCTTGGTTCTGGGGTGTTCCCCAGCGTATCCGATGCCGTCTCCATCAGTCTCGTGCTTCGGGTTGCCCTCACTGTCGCCCTTCACATCCCATTCGCCCTCTACAGCTCTTGGTGGCCTAATTGGACATGGCATGTTCGTCTCGTCGATGCATGTGTTCCTACCATCGTCAGGGCGTTCCTGGGCTCTGTGGGCATCGCATTGTGTGGCTGTTTCATTGCTCGGGTCAACTGGGGCATTGGGAGTCGCTAATGGTGAGTTTACCTCCTCCACTCGTCCTACCCATTTCCTGATGTGTTCTGATGCTTTGTACAGCTTATTCGGCCTGTTTCGTGGGTCCTCAGCAGTCCATGCTGCTGGCGACGCATCCGCTTCGACATCCGTCGCAATTCGCAATTTGGATCCCATTTGGTGAGTTCTCCTCGACCTGGCGTTCTGGCCTTTTGCTGACCTGTTTCAATGCATTTGACAACTCCTTTGGGCTCGCTTGAGGTTCGTCAACCCCATCCGACGCATCCGATGCATCTGCTTCAACGCTGGAGCGCATGTCCTCAAGACTCGCAAGTCCATTCCACTCCCCCTCGCGCTCAGCGGGCGCTACATTGTTTTGACGTTCGAGGATGTTGTCAGGTGGTTTAGGTGGTGCTGGTAGATGTGGAGGTGTGTCAGGTATGTCGCCGACATGTGGTGGTGGTTGCTGATCGCATTCGTTAGCATTCGTTAGTGTTCGTCATCAATTGCGCGCGCATTAGCGCGCTCCCTTTCGCCACCTCGACCAACTCAATATGGCCTTCCTGGCCACTCTCCCCCTCAATCCTGAGGCCTGGGGATTCACTCTCGATGCCCTCATGATTGCCCGCACCCATTCCCTGCGCATCTTCGTGCAGCGGGTCGGGTGATCATGTGGCTTTGTCCACGCTACCCACCCGTGTGCTGCACTCTGCGCGCACCCATTGTCGCTAGTGTCTGCCTTCAATAATACCACAATGACGACACGCGTGCACCTGCACCACCCGATAACAAGGATGGGCGGACGACGCTAATGCGTGCGTTCCATCCCCCCTGCCACCAATCTCACCCGACCAACCGCCTGCCACCTCCAGCCCTGTCCCCATCCCTCCAGGCGACTTGACACACCCACCACCACCACAACCCATGTGTGACCCCACCCACACAGTCTGGCGCAGTGGTGATGGGGACGAGGGTGGGGACATCGGATGACAACAATGCCAATATGCACCCACACCACCTGATGCAGCGATGACAGGGACGAGGGTGGACACGACGACGGTCACAACGAGATGCCCGCACGACTACACCACCCCACTCGACGTGGGAACAACGAGTACGAGGGGGGGATGCACGACGATGCGTGCACGACCACACCCACACCACTCAACGTGGGAATGACAAGGAGGGGGGGACACGTTGACGATGACGCTAATGCGTGTGCGACCGCACCCACACCACCTGACGCCGCAATGACAGGGACGGGGAGGGGACACGACAATGGCGACGACAATGCGTGCGCGACCGTACCCACACCACTCGACACAGGAACAACAAGGACAGGGGGACAAGACGACGACATTGACATGTGCGTGGCTGCACCCACACTACCCAACACCATGATAACAGGGACGAGGGGGGATGAGGGTGGAGACCCGACAATGGCGAGGATGAGGGGGACATGATGATGGTGACGATGAAAACTATGATGTGTGTGTGACCACAGGATGAGCCCAACTCATTTTGCATATAGACTCTGTACTTAGTGTACCAAATACCATTTGTACAACATTTAAGTGCAATAAAAAATACCTAACTGTAGGGGACTGTAACTGGCTGTATGGACTGTACAGTCACTTTAAGATTGCACAGCGGCGTGCGGACTGTACAGCCACTTTAGGATTGCACAGCAGTGTTCGGACTGTACAGCCACTTTAGGATTGCACAGCGCTGTACAGTGCTGTGCAACACTATATAGTCCATGATGCTCTTGTGCCAAAATATAATACCCATGCAATATGTATAGGCCAAACCATTGTCATATTAACTATAATAGTCTGTAGATTGGCTGTAGTGGACTGTATACTGACTGTAGATGAACTGGACAGTGGGGGACCTAGCTGTGGGGGCTGTGGGTGCTGTGGGGGCTGTGAGGGTTGTGTAGCACTGCCAGGGCTAGCCAGTGGCCAAGGGTTTTGCTGATGATGGGCACCGTGTCTACTGGGAGGACACACGCCGGGTGGGAGTTGAATGAAGTGTTCGCTTCAATGGTGCCGATTCGACGGCGACGATCACGGTCCCTCTGGGGCTGGGAACGGCGATCCAGGAAATGGAGCCGGCAGGTGGTATCGCGCAGATCGAGGGGGAGCAAGATATGTCCAAGGAAACGGACGATCAACGCTCAAGTACAAACGACAAAAACGAAAAAGATGTACCTCCTCTAGCCAACCACCTTGGCCCCCAATTCAAAGGACCGCTGCAACAACGTCGCTCCAACCGTGTCTGTGTTGAGTCGTTGTACGCGAAACATTTGCATGAGGGCAAAGGCTCGTCAGACGGCCGTGGTAACGTAGCACTGCCACGTGGTATGCAATCAGTCACATTGGACTCCACAAACCTTACTGCAGAATTAGGACTACTCACCCAAGACGGTGGCCTCGACGAAGATGATGAAGAAGTTTTCGCGACGGTGACGGCGATGGCGGACGTAGAGGGGACGGATCCCACGACTGTCGAAGAAGCACGTTCGCGCCCTGATTGGTCGAAGTGGGAAGAGGCAATGCAAAAGGAACTTGACGCTCTCGAGGACGTGCGAACCTGGACGGTAGTCGAATGCCCTCCCAATGTCAACGTCGTAGGATGCAAATGGGTATTCCAAATCAAATGAGACGCAAGCGGTCAAATCGACAAGTACAAGGCTCGTCTAGTTGCAAAAGGGTATTCACAAGTATACGGCGTAGATTACTACGATACCTACGCTCCAGTCGCCCACCTCGTATCCCTCCGCACTATCCTAGCCATCGCAGCCCACAACGACTGGGACATCGACGTCTTCGACTTCCAGAGTGCATTCCTGAACGGCAAACTCGACCCCAATGAAGTAATCTACATGAAACTCCCCGAAGGACTCAAAGTCGACAAGAAGTTCAAACGGGCAGTTGCGCTACTACGTGTTGCGCTTTACGGGTCGAAACAGGGAGCTCTGAAATGGTACAATGAGCTATGTCGATTGTTGGAAAGCCTAGGATTTTGACGTGCGGAATTGGACTGGGGTGTCTTTTACAGACACGTTGGCATCAAAATATTGATACTTGCGTCACATGTAGATAGTGTTTTAAAGTCCGGTCCAGTCTGGTTTTTCATCCGAATCCGAGGCAACCGGACTGAAACTGATAGCAACCGGTCCTGAACGGTCCACCTATCGGTTGCCAACTGGTTGCAGCTGGTCCATTGAACAACTGGTTTTTTAACCCCTAAAACATCGGATTCATGTCAGGACTCACGAATCCAATGTCAATCTGATGCGAATCCGATATTTTAGAGGTTATAATATTTTATCCAGGTGTGTTTCCACACCTACATATGCCGCATATATGCTATATGTCATATTGAGGTGCTTTCTAGTGTTAAATAAACATACTTTATCTATGAAAACATCAGATTCATGTCTGGATTCACTCAGGATTGACCAATCCGGGTTAGTAAAAGTGTATCCACCAGTCTTTCAAAAGACTGGTTGCAACTGGTTACCAACCGGTCTTGCCAATCCTCTGAATCCGAAGCAACTGGACTGATGGATTTCTCAAATCCGATGGACCGCAACCGCAGTCCGGTTGCAACCGGATACCAGTCCAGTCTGGTTACCGGTCTTTAATCCGGTCTGAGACTGGACTTTAAAACACTAACGACGACGATGCACGCATGATCGCCCACGCTGTGACAATGACGAGCCTGCCGTGTGGACTTGGACACGACAACGCATGCACAACTGCACCTACCTACCCTGGAACATATGGCAACAACAACAACGATGGGTGTACGACCACACCCACCACCAGTGCTGCGTGGAGAACACAACGAGGAGGGGATGAAGAGGATGTGGCCAGGTCGAAGACATGATGAAGATGAGGGGACAACGAGACGACAACGACAACAACACATCAAGGACGGGGACGCGACCTCGTCCACAACCACAATGCAACGACAAAGAGGGAATAATGAGGAGGGAACGACGATGACGACACAAGCGAGGATATGACAAGGCTCAAGTAATTATTAGTACTTCTGTACGTCGAATACAAAATATGATTCATTTCTAAAGTATTTGAGTGGGATGGATGAAGAAAAAAAAAAGTTGTATACTGTACATGGTCTGTGTCGTCTGTAGGTGATATGTGGACTCTGTACTTGTCTGTGTGTGGTGTGTGTCTGTGGCGCTGTGGGTGCTGTGATGCACTATGACAGGCCTATCACAGTGCTGTACAGTGGGGACCTAGTTGTAGCACTGTACCCGACTGTACTGGCTGTGCAGTTCTGTACAGCCACTTCTGGATTTGCTGATGAAGCCCTAGAAATGAAGATGCGCAAGGCTAATCAGCTCTGTCAAAAGTGGCAAGGCGAGGTCACAATGTGTCAAGAACTCGAACGGCAAGCTGCAGCTGTTACCAAATGAGAGGGACGACAGCAAAGGGGTGACGAACGGGTTGTAGACCCGCCCTTGGTCATGCGAGACAACACACGGATGTCGATCCAGGTGTCGAAGGTATGTAGATACAAGATTGATGTTGAAGGGAAGCTGATACGATATTTTAGTGAACTCGACTGATTGCCGAGGATGAGGATGAGGATGATGATGATGATGATGAATCCGTGCGACCTGCCAAGAGGACAATGAACATGCCACCGGTTGTGACGCATGAGACACCTTGTATGGCTTGCGTTGGATGAAAGGACCCTTGCCGCGGACCCAAGGGATGGGCATGCGACCAATGCATGAAGTGCAAGGCCAAATATTTGAAGTCGTTGGGATGAGGAGGTAGAGGGTGATGGAACAAAGAGGGTGAGATGTTGAAGGGGAAGGGGAAGACGATAGGTATGTGATGAGTATGTCAGGTTCGAATGAATGTTAATTGGATTGATAGGCCATCCGACTCATAAGGCACATGTAGCTGAGACAATCGAGCTAGGAATGACCGATGAGGAAGACAAAGGGAACAAAAACGATACCTTTAAGGCAAAAATGACTCGAGTGAAAATACTCCCCCCAAGGCCAACAGTGTGAAACAAACGAAGACCACCCTCGTCAAACCTGTCGACGGATCAAGTAACCAAGCCACTAAACACGCCATGATGAGGATCCAAGGGCAAATGATCACACTTCAAGGATGAATGAAGTTGGCAGAGGCAGAACAGGTGGTTATGGGAGCAGACATAGCGAAACTGATGGGAGAGTTGGCAGAGGTCATGGCGACGCTCAACCCGTAACATAGATAGTATCTGTCTCCTCGTACGAAGTTGTAGAAAGAATTTTGAATCATGTCGCATCTGTACCATATCTGCATCCGATCTGAGTGATCCTGACATATGAATGAAGGTCAACAAAGTAAGCAATTGTAAAATGAATAGATGATAAGAGAAACGAAGGATAAAAGAGTTTGGGATGCAAGGTACCATTTGACTTGTCTTCTTCAATCAACCTAAGACCTCTATACCTGCTTGGACTCTACGAAAAGAAGTTCAGATTAAAACTGGATTGAACAAGGAAGTGATGAAACGATTTGAAAGTATGCAGTGATGAAGTGATCAATGAAGATAAGAACGAACCGGAAACGGGTCAAAGAAGACGAGATAGAAAGAGGAGGGGATGATTAGATGTGTCACAAAAAGACACGAAGGGGCTTGTGAAAACGAATGCACAACGAGAGGAATAAAAACGGAGGGATGAAGGTAAAGCCGAAATGACGACAAAGAATTGGGACGAAGAGGACAATACCTCCGGATAAACCATCAGATTCGACATCCAGATTGCTTGCGCTGATAGACAATGATAGTACCTGAATAATGCTAGACGACGATGAAAATTTGAAACTTATTTGCCCCAACGATGGAGTGACATGGAAAAGACTTGAAGGTGACGATAATAACAGGTCTGAAGATTGCAGGCTCAGGTTTGATGACTCTGACCACTTCGTAAACTTGGGATCCACCCGCTAGGTATGATTGGAAGTCTGAATGACCCAGTAAGATCAATCAGGGGAAGATGAAATCTAATCAATCCAGATGAACGTCTGACTTGATGATCGACATATGAGAACGAAGGGGATCTTGAGCTGAATCTGAGGAAAGACGATGTTTAGACATAATAAATGAGATAAATAAAACGTGAGGGGATGATACCCTCTCTTGAAGGTTGTCCGATGTGATCTGACGACATGAGCTTGGAATGATAATCCTGAATGAGTTGCATCAAAATCCACACAGCAATTGGAGTCTGTACCTTTGTGTCCAGCACAGCTGCGATGTTGAAGGCGTCCCAATCCATCCATCCGGAGGGCTTCCAGATGTTTCTGGAAGGACTTCCCAGAATTCTGCTTCCATATTCCGCATAACGAACGGCAAGTCTTAACTTCTTGGACACATCAATCAAGTCCAGCCCGAATTGCAAGGGCATCTATATCATCAAAGTATCCTGGAAGCTGAGAGACGACACCATCGATCGAATCTAGGAGTGTTAGGAGTACTAGAGAAGGGAATGAAGAATGTGGCTATGATTTGGGAATGGATGAACAAAACGATGGAGCAAAACGAAGGTGAAAAGAAGACGACTATGGAATGTGATGATGAATGAAGGTGATCTGATGACATAATATTAAATTAAAGACCCAAATACTTCTGTGGCCTAGGGAGAACATAGGTTCTTTGTGGTGCGAAAATTTCTGACATCACTAGAATCAGAGGAAGATTGATCAGAAGGGAAACGAAAAAGAGTGTTGATGGCGGAGGGGAGGTCGAAGGGTCATTCTCAACAACTCTAGGAATGCCTCGCATGGGCTGCAGTTATAAAGTAGATAAATAATAGCTGTGTGATGATGGTGAAAGTGTGCGAGGTGGGACACGTCCCAGGGGATCTGTGGTAGTGTAGTTAGTGGAGAAAGGGTTTGCTGTGACAGACTTGGCCAGGGGAATGGATCCGGTAGAATCTGGATGAAGTGACAAATGGAAACAATGAAGGATGATGAGGAACAAAGGGATACAAGTGCCTAATGCACTGTATGACGATAAACTGGATATACAAAAACTCAATATAGACTACGAAGCCTTTATAGTGTAGGGGATTTCCTATGACTGCGTAACTATGGTGAGACAGGAACTATGATGGAAGAAATGAAGCGATGATGTGTAGACAACAAGGTGATCATAAATAAAACAATCAATAATTGATTGAAGACAACGATTAGACAATGAAATGAAATGGATGGCCCTCTTAGAATGAACTACAAATGTAGAGAAAGATGACTATCTACATCACACCAATCTCTTTCTTCACCGAGATGTACTATGTCATATGATCTCGGCCATATTTGACTATTGTGTATGTCATTACTAGAGGTTGCGGTTCAACGTTTCAGCAATGTTGTTGATGATGAGATACATTGTCGAAACATACATGTTTCTATTACACATTCTCATTACACATTTGTTCTATTCCACACGATTTGGCTCTTGTTACATTACAACAATGTTGGTCACATTATGTGTCTATATTCAGTTTCAGTTGTGGGAATGGCCGAGATTTGACACTATTACATATCTCTGCATTTTTAACTGCTTGATCTTTAGCCTGAGACTGACAAAGCTGAGGGAAACTGAAAGAAAGCAAAAGATGCATTGGAAAATGCTAGTACAGGGCTTTATAGTCCATCTGAGTATTTCCTAGGACTTGGTAACTATGAAGAATCCAGCTCTACAGGATTGAAAGAAACAATGGAAATGATATTCTAACACATATAGCTGGACAGTTCCAATACCAGAGATGTCAATTTATGTTGATGGAGATGCTCTGTTCATCAGTTCCTTCTGGACTAGATTAATCAGTTGATCAGCATCAATCAGCAGATGTTAAGTGCTTACCACCCTCAATGCGATGGAGCTACTGAGCGAGCAAATGGTACAATCAGCCAAATGTTGCAATTGTGCATAGGACCAACTCAGTGTGATTGGGTTTCCAGGCTCCCAGCGATTGAATTTGTGATCAACTCTGCTCGATCTGACACAACTTGTTACTCACCATTCTTCTTGAACTATGGCAGGATACCCAGAACATATTATTTGGAACGACGCGAAGACAGACAAATATCCTAATGTCAGAGTGTTTGCCCAGAGGATAAAAATTGCAGTCATGGCTGCTCATGACGCCATCAGGCGCGGGTGAAACAGACACAAACAGCCAATCGCAAGCCCCATTCTGGGTTGACGACCTGGCGTATGTATCCACTGAGAATATGTCCTTGCCGAAAGGGCATTCTCACAAACTTGTGCCCAAATTCATAGGGCCTTACAAAATTTCTTGAGACTTTGGCAACAGCTCATTTGAATTAGACCTACCGGAGCGAGCGATTGAGACAACGGGGAATCCATCCAGTTTTCCAGGCATCGTCATTGCATGTTCATGTTCCAAACGATGATCAGGTCTCCCCAGGGCGTCTCGAGGGACAAGTGTATGACCTCGGAGACCATGGGTCCGAGCAGGCAGTAGATTGCATCACGTCTCACCAGGGGAGCAGTGTCAACGCTCTTTTTGAAATTAAGTGGATGTCAGGGGACAGGACTTGGTTGCCCTACCAGGACATCAGCAATATAGAACAACTACCATGTGGAACAGGACAACCAACCTCAGACGATGAACATATATTTAACGGTTCCATGACTATCGCCCAAGCACCCTAACTCTTCCCTTCGTCCCCCTCATCTCGCCAAATCAGAATGGTCCACAAGCTCTCTCGTTTGAAGTGCATTCGTTGCACCGGCAATGACTTCATCTTCCACTCCATCGACAACGACCCATACTATCACGTCTCCCATTGGCATCTCCACCTTTGCTTGGAGTACAGTGCGAAGCTCCGCGTTCAGCAGTCCACAAAATGTTTAAACCTGCTCCTATTGGTTATCATCAGATCGCCCATACATTCAATGCTGAACCTAAAGTCACCTCATCCATGTCACTCCTTTCCCCTTTCCTCTGACCTCACTGCCGTTCCCTGAGTCTGATCTGACACTCCTCTTTGGCAACCGATCCCCAGAGCCTTTTATAGCCAACAATTATCTTTGTGCCTTTGCTGAGGACGCTTTGTCCTGGCGTCGCTATCGAGAACGCACTTCCCGAGAGTTTTCGGATAGGCATTTCAATAACCCCAGCGGGCGGCCAAATCAGGTAGAGTCATATCCTAGGGGCAAGGGAGAGAAGGGCGGTCGAAAACAAGGGGAGCAGCAAGGATTCCCAGATGGCCAGGCAGATTCGACAGCCGGGTCAATCAGTGCGATCGACCACTGCACGGAGAGTTGGGCACGTCCGGAACAAGTTGTTGGAGAACAGGTTGAAGGAGTGGAAACATCCTATCTTCCATCACATACCCTGGAGACCGGCGATGAAGGCGACCTAGTGACAACCGAGGTTGAGATGGGTGACGAAGATGCGGATTCCAGAAGGAGAAGAGGTTGAGGCCTAGGGTTAAGCTTGAACTGCGGCACTGCCTCTGAATCTGATGATCTCTGTCAGTGTGCTTATATAACTTGGGTCTAGTAACACACTTGCTTTCACTACATATACTACGATGAGTTCCAGGCAGTCAACAAGCACAGATGTGTCGGTATTAGGATCAGTATCTGAGGTGTGCCCATCTGACTCCAATTGAAGTTCAAGCTCTCACAGCTCTTTAAGGCGAGTCCTAGAGACTCTTCTGACACCTTTGGAGTGGGACGAAAGCCAGGTGCATACACATTTTTTTGGAAAGTTTGTATTAAATTCCCTCAGTTTCCCAAGACAATACAATTGCTGCCCAACCCACACGCAGTGTTGAGGAGCGTGTCTCAGATCTAGAGAATGCCGCTTCCAAGAAATCGCAAACCATTGATGATCTCATGACTAAATTTACTGTCGTTCAAGCCAGAGTCATCACAACAAAATCAGTGCAATCTCGCGACAGCGACTTGCTGCAACAAGTTCTCAACAGTATGAACAACAACGGCTGGAGCATCGACAAACTAACTGAACAGCTGGAGGGTGTAGAAACTGTAGTGAAGGACCTGGAGAAAGGCTTCTTTGAATGCCTGCTCAAAGTGCTAGGGTTGAGCTGGTATATTACTCATTTTTGTTGTTTTTCGTCCTTGAACTAATATACAAAACAAGGGGCAAGTCGTCACAAGGTGACACATCAGCAGCACCAGGTGCTGCATCTTTAACTTCGGTCTAGGGCCTTGTTGTATGATAATCTCCTGTTCATTACATCTCTTATTGCATACTGCCTACTAGTGCTTGAATGCTCAATGACAGTGAGTACTTGAGTGGCCCAGCTCCGCATACTTGGACTCTTTCGTGTGTATTCTCCACAAGCGCGTTACACACATTCACACTACTACTACTACTATGTCATATGCATACAACCCCTTTTTTGTAAATACATTAGGGTAAGGGCCCCGTTGGGGCTGCTTTTGAAGGTATGTATCGCGCATTTGGAAGATGTGATCAAATGCACAGTATATAATTTGAGCTAGTACAACTGTACTATAGCACATTTTGAATACCCAGTGAAATGCGCAATGTGTTGTACATATATACTAAGTAGTAGTGACCACCTATTTGAGTGAATGTGGGGTGGGGTATACAGTGAAATAGGAAGTACTAATATGTTGTATTGTATGATATGGATACAATGATATGGAGTGGTATGGAGTAAGTGGTTGAGAGAGTTGGAAAACAGACAATGTATAGTGCATTTGGAGATACCACCCAAATGTGCTATACAATGACTAGATGAGTGTTTGTGTGTGGAGTGGATATGGTGAGTACTAACATGTTGTATGATTATTGTATGATAGGGATACAGTGATATGGCCTAAATGATTGATGTGATGAAAGCAGATCATAACTAGGACATAAACAATGTAGGTGAATACACGGAACGGAGATGGGATTAATGAGAGCTATAATACAAGTGGATATAGGGTGTCAGAAACGAGTGAGAAACACGTCATAGTGTGCATTTGGTAGGATATGCCAAATGCGCCATATGACGTGTATAAATGCACATAGGATAGTAGAACTATGATATGATTAGAAATGATTCCTGGAAAGCTGGATCACACATACATAATAGGATTGGCGATACGCCAATGAGAGTAGGAAATTTGATGGATTCAATGATACATATAGATATCACAATGATAAATATCTACATCTACATACAATGACTACAATATATGAATGGAAAGATGTTATGACTATGTGAAGAATAAGTGAGATAGGGACAGTGAAGGGGATGATGACTTACGGAAAGGATTGAATAGTATGGAACGAGGGGAGATGATAAAGAGGAACTAGAGAGGAGAACAGAATGAGTGAAATGTATGATAAGTTGAGACTTACAAAGATCAAAGGGAGGAATGATCAGAGTGGGGAGGTATGATCAGAGTGAGGAGGAATGGAGAAGTGGATGGAGAGAGATGAAAGAGAGGTGGGAGAGGTGGGAGAAGTAGATGATGAGAGGGAGATGAGGGAGATGACGAGGAAACAAAGAAACAAAGAAATTGAATGAGAGACTTACGATATAAGAGATGTGAATGAACTTGTGACGAGATGAGGGAGATTTGAATGAAAGTAGATGGGGGAGGAGGTATTGTGAGACAGGAATGATAGGTGGGAGGAGGAGGATGAAAGGGTAGGGCGAAAGTGGAGAAAATGGATATGAGATGGAGAGTATTAGTCAGGGGAAGGGATGTAGCTAAAAAAGGAAAGAGTAGTGGTGTGGGAAAGTGAAAACGCGAAAAGTGTAGGCGAGCTACAAGTCAAATGCGAACCACATTCTACGGAAACTATGGAATGCGACAAACATCCATGACGTCCACATCCACATCCACATCCACCACATCACCACCAGATGACTAGAAGACAAACCGAGGTGATGACGAAGAGTACAAAAACGAAACAGAGTATGGAAATGAGGCTAAGAGAAGAAGGAGAAAAGAAAAGAAAAGAACTGGTGAGTGAACATTACGATGAAGGATGATGGAGCTGAAATGAAAGAGTGGTGGGTAGAGAGGAAGTGGAGAGGGAGGGAGTAGAGAGGGATGGAGGGGAATGTAGAAGGTGAGTAGGATACGATACAAGAGGAAGGGGACTGACAATAGGATATGGGTGTATGAAGGAGGGAGTGGATGGTCGGAGGAAGGTGAGTGAGAAGAGTCAATCGGAGAGAGAAAGGGAACTGAATGAGAGGGATAGGAGGAGGTAGAGAAAGTGATAAGGGGTGAGTATGGTGATAGAGAGGGGAGGGTGAGTAGGGAGGGGAGGGTGAGGAGGAAGTGAACGAAGAGGATGATATGATGGTGAGTGGAATTGTTGAAGTGAAGTGAATGAGAGGAGAGGAGAGGGGAATGAGGGAAGTACATTAGGGGGCAAGGAGGATGAACGAGATGGTGAGTGTAAGTGAACTGAACATTGTGGATGGGTAGCATTGTGGAAAGGGGGAGGAGGGAGTGCGAGCTGAGAGTATAAGTCAGTGAGCGGTACATGTTGACATTGTATGCATGTGGGCGCAGACAGTTATCGTGGACAGGATTGTGTATGTTGTGAACACAGTGAGTCGACATTGTATATATGGTCGTTGTCATGCAATGACTTGTGGGTTACAATGAGTGTGTATAGGAACAATAAGACACGTAGGTAAGAATGTATGGATGAAGTGAACGGAGTGGATATGTGTGTATATTGAACATAGGGAAGTGTATGAAGTGTATGATGGAGCAAATGTAGAGTAAGATGAACAAACAAAGTACTGAATGATCTAAGTATGAAATGAGACATCGGATGGCAGATAACGAGTGATGTAACTAACAAACACTGCAAACTGTCTAAACGAGTGTAGTAGAGCGCATTTGGTATAGTAGTCCAAATGCGCACTATGAAGTGTCTGAATGCGTGTGATAGAGCACATTTGGTACAGTAGTCCAAATGCGCCCTATGTAGTATACATTGTGTGTTGTGAGGGGGTATTCCATATATGACAAGTGATAACGGAATCAATACGTACTGGATATGTGAAGGGAAAGACATGACGGATGGATTTGGTGTTGGTTAGGAACGGGGCAGTGTAGGAAGTCATGTGGGGGGCGTGAACACATTTTTATTGAGCAACAACAATTGATAAGAACAAGTACGCAACAAAAAAGAACAATACGATATGATACGACGAAATGGTTGGTAAAAAGAAAGATACCGGTGGAACGAAAGTGATGGGGAAGATAAGCGATATAAACAATAATAGGACGAAAGAAGGAGACTGACGAGGGAAGCAGAGCACTGGGACGAAGGTAGGAGGAGATGTGGAGATGAGGACAACGGATACTGACATGATGAGGATCAGAAAACGAAGATCGGGGATACATTGTTGCTAGATGAATGACCAAGCGGGAGTGGTAAGCTTGAAGAATCAGTGATGAGCAAAATGAACTTGGACAACAATGCGAGGAAGGCGGTGATCGGATACACACGCATGGATTTGATGGAGCACAAAGGAGACTTGCAGTTCGGGAATTGGAACGACTGGCCGTTGGAAAAGGCGTAGGTAAGCCGGTTGGTGCAATTGTTTCTGATGAAGGGAGCGGATAGGTTTTCTGTGATGAAAGCGATACTGCTTGTTGTGACGCCGAGTGAAATCAAAGCGGGGACATACATGACAAGTTACATGCCTAGAACAGATTCGGCTGGAGATCTTCCGAAGCTGGAGATGGAGGAATCGGTGAAAGGGAAGAAACGGTTGAAGGCTGCTG
This sequence comes from Boletus tomentosulus, assembly GCA_038092475.1. Lineage (NCBI taxonomy): Eukaryota > Fungi > Basidiomycota > Agaricomycetes > Boletales > Boletaceae > Boletus > Boletus tomentosulus. The sequence goes on from JBBPQH010000166.1 coordinate 16,268, forward strand.
GAGGACAACACCGACTGCATGCTGTGGAAGAGTGGTTGAAGGTATTGAGGAAAGAGCATGTGGAACTCGTGTGAGAATGGCAAACTCTAGAGCAGTAGGACCCTGAGAACATGACTGCGATAGAGATCAACAAAGAGAACCACTCACGGAAAGCAAATCAAGACGGGCTTCAAGAGACGCTTGGGCTTGGAGGGCAATGGCTGGTTATCTTAAAGTCACTGGAGAAAGAGTGGGGAAAAAAATGGCGGACACTTATTTCGCCTGTGTCGGCTGTCTTTGCTGGCGACGCTTCACGCATGTGGGGTTCCTTATATGTGTTGCACAGCCACAACACATGCACAATGCGCAGCTCCTTCAACACGAGCACTGTTTCCACTGTTCCTCCACTCTCTGTCCCTCCCTGCCACAACTCCTTTCTTCTGTGTACTCAATACTGTTCTACCATACATATACTCTGTGATACTCTGTGATTTGTGTGAGTCTGAGCTAAATACCATGATTTGGCACTGATCTGATAAGAGATCAAGGAGAGATAAGGAGTTTTTGTCAACAGGAATACAGTGAAAGTGTCTGTTCTTGGATTAGGCACTTGAACTTCCTTTTCATTGGTGTGTCTTTGTGAAAACCAGTTGCTCAGGAAGAAGTGCTTGGGATATCATTTGTTTGAGATTGCAATTGTCATTCTCTTTCAGATTCATTCCCTTTGATCAAGTCTCTACTACCTGGCTTCACAGATTCAACTCTGTGTGTCTGCTGGTTGCTGCAGCCTATTCAGGCCGAGACCTCTGATAGTACTACAGGACAGAGACGTGGTTGCTTAGGAGGAGTAATAGGTGTCTTATCTATTATTTTTCTTGCAATTTGTCTCAGGCATTTTGCCTTTGGTTCTGTCATACTCTTGCCCTGGTTGCCTTTCAGTAGCTGTTGACATACCAAGTTAAGAGAAGGGATTTGTGTGCATTCTTGACTGCCTTTCTGAAGACCTTGGATATATTGATCTGGAACTCTGATTTGGACCCTCTCCTGGACTTGGACCCTTTTGGACCTTCTTGGATCTTTGGATTGTAGAATCTGGCCATGTCTTCACCTCCTACCTCTCCTCAGCGTGCACAAAGTGCTGCTCGCCAGGTGGAACGTGAACAGCGTCAGCTTGGTTCACCACCTTCCCGCCGTCGTCCACACTCTCCCATTCAAGTGCCTACAAATACAAATACAAATACTCTGCCTGCTGCTCTGATTGTGAGTCATTCCATTTGTTTTAAATATGTTCAAGTCTAAGTGAATACATTAGACACATCCTCCTGTTCCTATTTCACAATATCCTGGTATACCAAGACATCAGATTGCACATCATGAGATGCAACGTATGTATTGGAACAGGGTATATCATCCACCGCCACCTGTACCACCACCACCTCAGCCTCAGCCAATGTTTCCTTATGTTCCACCAGCTATTATTCAACAGCCACTCTATCAACCATTTACCTTGCCACCTATACAGCCTCAGACTATTCCTGCTCGAGTAGACTATAATGCTGGTTTGTTGGAAGCATTCAACCATACTCATGAGAGGCGGCGCAATCAAAGACGTAATCAATCCTCTAATACTCATGTTGGTCCTTCATATCCCACAACACAAAATCAACCCATTCCTCAACAAACTATTATCAACTTTCAAAATGATATAGAGGAGCAAAGGTTGTTTCAGGCCCAGCAAGAACAAGAGCAGCTTCGATTGCAACATCAGCAATGGCAGCAACAGGAGCAACTTCATCTAATGCAATTGCAACATGAGCTGCAACAGAGAGAGGAGATGGAACATCAAAGAGCATGGGAACTTCAGCAGCAGCAGCAGCAGCAAAGGCATCAACAAGAGTTACAACGTCAAAGACTGTATGAGGAACAGCAGCAAGCATTGCAGCAGCAGCTACTATACCAACAGCACCAAGAGTATCTTGCACTTCAACAGGTACAACATATGTCCCAAGCATTGCTTTCACAGGCCTTGCAAGAATACAATCAACCTTCAGCAGAGCAATATCAACAGGATCAGGAGAGACAAGCAAGCAATAATGAGCCTGATCCTCTTTCTTCTTCACCCCTTTCTTCACCCCCACCATCACCCCCACCATCTCCTCCAGCTCTAGCTCCAGCTCCAGTTCCATACTCTTCACCTCTCTCATCACCACCACCTTCTGAACCTGGTCCAAACCCTGATTCACTACCACTACCATCACTACCATCACCATCTCTACCATCTTCTCCTCCAGCTCCATATTCTTCTCCTCTCTCATCATTACCACCTTCACCTGGTCCAAACCCTGATCCACTACCACCACCACCACCACCACCACCACCACCACCATCACCACCACCACCACCATCACCACCACCACCACCATCTCCTCCACTATCACCACCACCACCACCAATTCAAATGCCTCCTGGTGGCATGCCATACACAGAGCCTGTACAACTCCACTCCCTTGGTCCTATGAACATTCAATGTCCCAACTGTCATGCTTTACATTTTATTTCTGAGAAACTCTCCAACTCTAGCATTCGTAATCCTCGCTTTGGCATATGCTGTCTTCAAGGTCAAGTGGACCTTCCTCCTATCCAACAGTGGCCATGTGTGCTTCAGGAGCTGTTTGATGATCCTAGAGATCATAGAGAGTTCAAAAAGAAGATTCGTCAATACAACAATACCCTAGCATTTACCTCTGTGGGTGTTGATATCAATGATAGAGCTATTCAAGGATCTGGTCCTGCATCTTTTCGTATCCATGGCACACTTCACCATCTTATGGGAGCTCTTTTACCACCAGAAGATCATCAACCTTCATATGCTCAGCTGTATATTTATGATCCACAAGAGGCCACTAATAGACGCATGCAACGCAATCCTCAACTAGATGGCACTATTTTGCTGGATTTGCATTTGGCTCTCAGGGATCTTCATCCATATGCACCTTTGTACAAACAGGCCTATGAAGTGATGAGGGTCAGTACAATCTATCATCTGTATATTTCATACTAACATAGTTTTATAAAGGCCAAACCTCCAGAAGAGCATACTGATGTACGCATGAGACTTCATGTGCAACAAGGGGTTGATGCCAGAAGATACAATCTGCCTACTGTGGATGAAATAGCTGCTATTGTTCCTGGTGATGGCTCAGAGAATGTTAGGACAGATCGTGATATCATCTTACATCTTCAAGGGGGTGGTCTACGTCGTATCAGCAACCTTCATCCTACCTATCTTCCACTTCACTATGTTCTACTCTTTCCACATGGTGAAGAAGGCTGGCATTTGAATATTCCCTTACAGAATAGAAATGGTGCTCCACTTCGTTCCAAAAAGGTCACTCAAATTCTGTGGTATGCCTATAGGTTGCATGTACGTCCTCCAGAGATAGAGCCATCCAATCTCTTCAAGGGTGGTAGACTTTTTCAACAGCTGATCTGTGATGCCTGGGCTTCTATTGATCAATGTAATCTCACCTGGGTTGCTAACAATCAAAAAAGACTCAGAGCCGATCTCTATCAAGGTTTGCGGGATCGTATGGCTCAAGATGGTGGTCAAGACTTGGCTCAAGTTGGACGTGTCATTCTTCCTTCCTCACACAAGGGTGGACCTCGCTATATGCAACAGCTTCTCCAGGATTCCTTGGCTATTTGTCGTGAATATAAGAAACCTGATCTGTTTTTGACCATGACTGCAAATGGAAGTTGGCCAGAGATCACTCAAAATCTACTTCCAGGTTAGTATTCTCTTATGATTATCCTATTCCAAATTCCAAAGTTTGACTGTATAACATATAGGTCAATCAACAGTGGACAGGCCTGACTTGGTATCAAGAGTCTTTTATGCCAAGCAACAAGCCTTGCTTAAGAAAATTCGTGATGGCTATTTTGGAGCTGTGGCTGGCTTTGTCTACACCATTGAATATCAAAAGCGTGGTCTTCCTCATATGCATCTTTTGATTTTCTTGGAGCAGCATGACAAGATTCGTACTGTGGAGCAGATTGATGCTATCATCTCTGCTCAAATTCCAGATCCTGATGTTCATCCCCAACTTCATGCTGCTGTCACAAGATGTATGCTTCATGGTCCTTGCTCTCCTCAGAGATGTTTGGAGAACCATGTTTGCAAAAAACACTTCCCTAAACCATTCACTGCTCACACTATGATCAAGGAGGATGGCTATCCAGACTATGCTCGCCCTAACAATGGAAGGACTATACAAAAGCAACAGGATATATTTGACAACAAGCATGTGGTCTCTCATCCCAGAGAACTCTTGGTACAGTTTGACTGTCACATCAATCTGGAAGTCTGTGGCTCTATCAAAGCTGTCAAGTATATTCACAAATATATCTACAAGGGTCCAGATCGTGCCACTATTCAAACAGAGGGTCATGATGAGATACGCTCCTATCTTGATGCTAGATATGTCTCCTCCAATCAGGCTTGCCATAATATCTTTGAGTTCCCAATGCATATGGAATGGCCAGCAATTTATCGTCTTCCAGTCCATCTCTTAGGTCAACAATCTGTTGTCTTTCAAGCTGAAGCTCAAATAGGAGAGGTGGTTGATAATCCCAAGGATACAGAATTGCTTGGATGGTTCAAGGCCAATGCTGATCCTGATCTTATTGCTGCTGGAGCACACAATTATCTCTATCAAGAGTTTCCTAAGAACTTTGTTTGGAACAAGAGAACTGCTGTGTGGAAGGTTCGTCAAAGATACAAGGCCATTGGACGGATGTATTCTATTCCACCTTCTGCTGGAGAAACTTTTTATTTGCGTCTCCTACTCACTGTGATCAAAGGTAAACATAATGTTACAGTCTATGGTTTAAGCAAGATTAACTATATATCATATAGGTGCTACCTCCTATGAAGATCTTCGTACTGTCAATGGACATCTTCATGACTCTTTCAAGGAAGCCTGCCGTGCACATGGTCTTTTACAAGATGATAGAGAATGGTTGCAATGTCTTCAAGAGGCTGCTCATTTTAGAATGGGTGCTCAACTACGTTATCTCTTTGTTATCATTCTGGTGCATTGCTCTCCTGTGGATCCTCATCATTTGTGGGAAGCATCCAAAGACAATCTCTGTGATGATTTACGACATCGTCTCATTAATGTTCTTCATATCCTTGAGCCTATTCAAGAGCAAATCTATGACTATGGTTTATATCTCATTGACAAGGATCTTAGAAGTCATGGCAAGAGATTGCAAGACTATCCATCTATGCCTAGACCACAGGAGCAGTGGGAACTCCAAGAGGGGAATCGACTCATCCAAGAGCAGCTGGCATACAACAGAGATGAATTGCAGCAGTTTGTTGACAGAGGTCTAGCCACTTTGAATCCTCAACAAAGTACTCTCTATCAGGCAGTCATGAACAGTGTCCTCAATGATCAAGCCTCCATGTTTTTCCTTCATAGTGGTGGTGGATGTGGCAAGACTTATCTGGCCAAAATGATTGCTGCTTCTGTACGTGCAAGGGGAAAAATTGTTCTCTGTGTTGCATCTACTGGTCTTGCCTCTCTGTTGCTTCCTGGTGGACGTACTGCCCATTCACGCTTCAAGATTCCCATTCCTTGCCATGAACAGAGCACTTGCAATATCAAGAAAAATGATATGCATCATCAGCTTCTTCAAAGGGCCTCTCTGATCATTTGGGATGAAGCAGCCTCTCAGGATCATCATACTGTGGAGTGTGTAGATCGTTCTCTGCGTGACCTGATGAATGTAGACCGTCCCTTTGGAGGCATCACTACTCTCTTTGGTGGAGACTTCAGACAGACTCTTCCTGTCATTCAGCATGGATCAAGAGAACAGATTGTCTCTGCTGCTCTCACTCACTCAAATCTTTGGAGAAACATGGCTATTCATTATCTCCATCAAAACATGCGTCTTGGCCAAGATCCAGAATGCACTCAATGGGCAGAGCAACTCCTCCATATAGGAATGACTGATGGGGACATCATACTTCCTAATCATATGAGATGTGGTGATGACATGGCCTCTCTCATCAATGCCATCTATTCTCAGCTTCTCACCAACCAGCAGTTACCTGATCAATATTTTCTGGATCGTACCATCCTCTCTCCTAGGAATGCACAAGTTCATGAAATCAATGCTACCATCCTTGACTCTATTAGACCTCAGGAGAAGACCATGTATCTCAGTGCAGACTCTGTCACTGACAGAGAATATGACTATATCCAACCTGAAGTTCTACATACCTTGAACCCCTCTGGATTTCCTCTCCATATATTGGAGCTCAAGAATGGTACACCACTTATGCTCTTGCGCAATCTGGATCCTATTCATGGTCTATATAATGGTACTCGACTACGGCTTCTAAGGTCCACTAGAAGAGTTCTGGAGTGTCGTATCTTGAGCGAGGATGAAAATGAGGATGGTAACAATGTGGTCTTGATTCCTAGAATGGCCCTCAACAGTAGCTTGGGTGACTCTCCAGTTCCCTTTTGTCGGTTGCAGTTTCCTGTTTGCTTGGCCTATGCTATGACTATCAACAAGTCACAAGGACAAACTGTAAAGCATGTTGGACTAAACTTGAGTTCTTCTGTATTTTCCCATGGACAACTTTATGTGGCACTTTCAAGATGTACTCATCCCAGAAACATCAAAGTGCTATTCCCTGATGATCAAGAAAATACCAAGGCTATCAATGTAGTTTGGAATGAAGTATATAGGAATCTCGAGATTTGATTAAAATTTTGTACACATATTCAATACATTCTATATAGTATAGTATGTTACCTTTGAGTCAACAGCATTGAATGAACTTCTTCTAGAAAATAGGAATAGGCTTGCAAACTCAACAATGATTTATGGAAATAGGATAAAGATTGAGTGGCAAAAATAGGATTAACATTGCTTACCCTCTGTTGGACCGAAGGTCCAACAGCGAGCTCTTGAGCTCGTCTATATTACGGAGCGAGGTGTGTGCTTTGCCAGCGCATCCAGTGCAGAGTACTACCAAGATCGCGATGAACTTGCCAGGAAAGCAGAATACACATGGAATATGTTGATAGACATCTTTACCCACATGGACGACGATCCTTTCAAAAACCAACTGAGCGGCTCCCGCTCAATGGGTTCAAGCGCCTTTATTATGCCTCGTTTGCCTTCTCCGCGTCGCCCTGTAGCCTTGACACCTGAAGAAGCCGTCATTCGCTGGGCCTGGTGGATTACAATATCCGACGAATTTTGTCGCTTTCAAGGTTGTGCATTCGGAAAGTTGCATACCTTGTATAGTTTTTCCAAGGATTCCGCGACTCGTCGTGGCAAGCGAGTCGGAGGTGACGGTAGAGCTTTGCTCCCACCTGACGATTCCTCTGGAGACCTGGAGGCCTCTGCCGCAAGGATTGAATCGATGGATGAACCACTGTCAGCATCCTTATGCACGTCGAACGTCTAGGCGACTGCTGGAACCCCGGGAATTGATCTAGTATTGCTACAGTGATGGCTTAATGTTTATTGGATACTTCCCGTTCACGAATGTAGTTTTCATCCTTGTTTGCTTTACTTACCTGTCTTGTTACTCATTATCACTGGGGCAATACGCTTCAGGTGTCTCAGGCAGTATTTTTCCAATGTTCATGACGGGGAAGAAATTTACTGTAAATAAAATTGAGTACTCTGCTTTGTCCCGTGACCTGTTGATGGTTGAACCAATTGCTGACGGATAGACATGCCGACAAGGCAAATCATAAAACTCAACCGATGAGTGTTGACGCCGAACTTCGAAGTAGGCTAGATGTCGCCAAGATACCGACTGATGCTCAGGTCATGATCGAACGCAGCAGGTTGCACTGCAACACGAGCGGGAGACCGTTCGCATCGTGTGGTGTGGCGGCTGTTTCTTTTTGCTGCTTTTGCGTGGGACGTGGCGGACGTTGAGCAAGCAGAATGGAGGCGCAGAGCGATGACCGCATGCCTGACCGATACTTACGTCTGCAACCACCCTCAAAGCTCTGGAGGCGGCATCCTGTTTTGAACGTATACTATCAAGGTCCCTCAGGTGCACTCCGTCCGTATTTGGTTGCCGGTGCCAACTCCGGGCTTCGCTCATCGGCGCATACTGGTTCACCACTTGGACCTCTCAGGTGTGTAGACAAGCAGCGGTAACAACTCAATGTCGGTCCCAATAGCGCTCTTCTTCCATAAGAGCCACTCCAGTACGTCGGTAATCTTTTACTCCCCGAAACTTGTCCGACATGCCGCCACAGATCTTACCCCCAAGTATCGAGCACACTAAATAATATCACTTCACAGGTGAGTCATGTCTCGCTCTCCATGCGTTCAGTTGCATAGCATGCGAGTTAGTCCGATCGTCATATCCCTTTTTTGACTGATCTGTCAATGAAGTGTTCATAGCGTATCCCGCTCATACTGGACGAGTGTCGGCGCCACGAAGCAGAGTAACAGACCTCAGGAATGTATTCCCAATGATACAGAACGATGCCTCAGTTAAAAGCAAAGGTATGTGTCTGCTAGCTTCATACTCAAAATCGTCGACATGTGTGTTCTGTACAACGCATTTTGCAAAGAGCATGAGTTCAGGTTCACTCGTTTTGTTCCTTGTGAAAGGGGAATAGATGGACAAGAATGTCGCCAGCCATCCATGCCGCCCCAGGTTCGGTATGATATGCCCTGCGACCGTTGTCTTAAAAAGCAAGGTAAGCCCGAAGGTTCGTTTCGTGTCTGGTTACTTCCATTAACATTCCGCCAGGGGGTAGGAGATGAAATTATGTTTGCCTTCCGGGACCATCAAGATCCAAACGCCCAACACGTCTTCAATACTTCTGTCCGACACTTCCGTTGTAAATATTGATGCAATCATTTTGTAGCGACATTTTACCGTTATCTCTATTGTGAGTTATATTCTTGCCATTTGTCGAGCATATTGCTGACACAGTACGATTAGATCGCCTAATAACGTATGTCTGATTAGATTTCTATATACCACCCAGCATCGTATCTTCATTTTACTTGCATTCTAGATTTCCACAATTACCACGAACATCTGTAGCCTTTTTTCTGATTGTAGCCTTAGTGCGTTAACTACTTTTAACTACCCCAAGAATAGACTGCTTGTCAATGAGTTTCTGAGTGCAGCGTCCGGCTTCAGTAATAGCATACACGATCAATTGACGACGTAAAGTAGATAGACCGAATAGGCAGGTCGATGAGTTCCAGTATCGGAGGTTTGGTTTTCATTCATTAACCTACACAGCGGACTATATAGAACCCATCATTGCAGACGTAAGTATTAGCGGAGCGTACGGGTCATCGCTCTCAGTAAGTCTGCGCATCCATTCTGCTTGCTCAACTGCCGCCACGTCCCACGCAAAAGCAGCAAAAAGAAACAGCCACTACATCACACGAGGCGAACAGTCTTCCGCTCGTGTTGCAGTGCAACCTGCTGCGTTCAATCATGACCTGAGGCATCAGTCGGTATCTTGGCGGCATCTAGTATACTTCAGCGTCAACACTCAGTCGGTTGGGCTTTATTTGCCTTGTGGGCGTGTCTATCCGCCAGCAATTGGTTCATGGGACAAATCTCAGCGCTCGAAATTTACCCTGAAACCCTCGGGGACTTTAGTATTGCACCAGGGTGAGACGAGTCATTAATACCTCCCCTTCGAAATCATACATCATATCATACATTGTGAGTCAGGGATGTTCTCTCCGATATTTTAGTGACAGCTCATTTGCGCTAAACTATCCCTGAAGTCTATCGTGTTTCGGTTGAAATGTTCTATGCATGATGGGACACCAGTCAACGCTGATATTTCATTCCGCAGGCTGACGGCGCTCTACCAAAGTCGGAAGCTCCGCTATTCCCTATCATTGGAACAACAATTGGTGGGGTCGGGTAAGACAAGTCGTTACAACTAGGTAAATTGCGTCAGACGAGGAATCCAGCTGGAAAAAGTCCCAACCGCTGGCTCACATTCCTTCGGCAAGTCGATTTCAGGAAACCGCAGATGCTGTCCAAGTTCAGGAACCCAGAAGTGATCCGATTTACTATTGGCGGCCATCCCATGCCAAATTTCGTGGTCGCAAGGTAATGGATGTCATCATCTTGGGAGAGGTATTCTGCATTCACTTCGTGGATGTCGCATTTGCCTA
>JBBPQH010000167.1:0-26378 GCA_038092475.1 Boletus tomentosulus
TTCTTCATGCCTGCAACATCGGGTCGGTATGGACGGATCACTTACAAGAGGATCGCGGCCTATGTGTCATGGTTTTCGCCGGGTTGCATGTTGCCCAACGTTGAGCCCTTGAACCGGCACGCAAGCGACGCGCGTGTTTGACGGTCTAGGTACTAGCACACCCCTCCCTCGCTCACCCGCACCTCGTGTGGACCCGCACGCGGACGTCGCCGTCGCCCGTCAGGCGCATGTCCGACTCGCTCTTGCGTGTCCCACCCAAAAACCAAAATTTTCGCCTTCCCATCACCTGCAGTCCAGCTGGTAATTGTGTATATATATATATATACATCTGGATGGGTTTGTCGAACATTACGCATGACCTCGCAAAAATCGCGCATGATCACCTCCAAATTTCGCGCGCAAAGTAAGAAAAAAAATATCGCGGTTTGCCATGCCATAATAATCAGGCCGGCGTTCTCGATCTCAGTAGTTCGCCGTTCTCACAGTTCGGCACATGTCCTCTTGCTGATATTATTTGGTAGTTCTCCATGATCAAGATTCAAGGCAGTGTTGCTACAGTCGCGGCACGTGGCATGGCGGCACCGTCGGGCTTGGCAAGCTTACGTACCGAAAGCTCAGTTTCATCCTCCTTCCCTGCAGGCTTGAGTCATGCAAGCCTAGGTTCCCCGCTCTCTACTCCCCCGGCTTACCACTAGTACTCAAGCTGCTGCCAGGATGGGCTTCGCGCCGGTCCGAATCTTTCTGGAGACTTCGTGTCCTCTTCAGGCTCTCTTTGGATTCCGCATCAGAAGTCTCTGCGTTGCCCGTTTCTCGCTCTCGTGCTCGGGCTGTCAGGTAACTCTCTTTGGCGCCTGATTACGTACCCGATTACAGAACTTCCCTTGGGCCCGAGTCGTCGTCCCTCAGGCCTATTGCTCGCCGGGGCCACCCCTCAAGGCCTCAAACCTCAACCTCGCTACCACAGAATAGGCTTCGTGTCCTCAGCAAGATCTCTTTGGATTTCGCATTCAAAGTCTCTGCATTGCGTGCTCTATCGTCATTTCTCACTGGACAGGCTTCGAGCCAGTTCTATCGCATACGGAAGACTTCCAACACCAGCTGCACACCTGGCCGGCACCAATGCCAATCTCCCTACTCCACCACCCGGCCTGCACTCTGGCTTCCTGGCTCCTCCGACGACACGTTCTACAACTGGCATGATTTCACCGTACGTTCCCCATGATATCTCAGTATCATGCGTCCTCATTACCTTCATCAGATCGACTGGACACCTGATTCCTTGACCTTCTTCATAGACGGTAATGTCACACGGACGATTTTAGCCGCTGATTGTGTCAATAATGTTACTGGTGTTACCGAATTCCCTGACACCCAGTCGCATTCAACTCAGGTAGAACCCTATCAGACTAGATCAATCTGGTCGAAACTCACATCCGACCTCGTAGCATCTGGGCCGCTGGTATCCCATCCGAACCTCAGGGCACTGTTCAATGGGCGCATGGTACGATTAACTGGAGCGACCCCGACTATCAATCAGCGGGTACGTTGCGTCATTTCGTTCCCTTTCCAGAGCTCACGATCGCCATAGGCCACTCTTACGCCCTCTTCCAATCTGTCTCCGTGGAATGCAACGACGCTACTGCCCCGGGTCCTGGCATTACCTCGTACATCTACGGTTCAAATGCGACATTGGACACGCCGTACATTAATCACTCCAATCTCTCAACCCTGCTCAACGGCGCGAGCTCGCTCTCCGGCGTGCATGGCCTACATGGCATCCTCGTCGCTGGTGTTCTCGCTCACCTCTTCTGATCGCACCGACGTTTTAAATGACGTATATGTCAGTTACACCGACCCAGGATACATTGCAGTGTATTGCATTCCTTCCTCCCGCTTCCCGCCAGTAACATCACCCCTTCGGTTGACATCATCATTCTATTCGCACGGCTGAGTCATTATCGGACGTATTGGTCGCGCCGGACGTTTGCAACACAAGTTCAGTTGCGTCGGTGTCGTTCCTTCGAACATCAGGTGTACCGGATCATCGTTATTAGTTCGCTTCCCAAGTCTTGCATTCACGATTCGATGACGCGAGCGCATCACATCTTATGTGGTGCTCATTCGAGGAAGCAAAAGAATCATATTTTTCGAGAACATAGGTGTAACTCTGCGAACATCACCTTGTTCTTCTGTTTACTGTGTCAACCACGGTGTCCGAAGGACGGCCATGCAATGTTAGTGATGCCCTAAACGATACATTTTGGTTGCCAACTCGCGATGGCCGCACAGTTTGGGTCAAAAAGGGAGAGCGGTATATTTCGGCTGATTATTTGACGTCGAATTACTGCATTGCAATTTCGCAAATGAGCATATTTGCGTTCATTGCTCTTTACCTCTTTCTCTTCAGTAACGCAAAGTACACGTTGCTTCACCAACACGTTTGTACTCCTGTGTACAATGATCTTCTTTTGTTCCTCAACTTCTGGGCTTTCTAAAAGGTATTACACACACGTTGATCGGCTTGACTTTCCTAGTAGATAGCGGTTATCTCTGTCTCGGATTACATGTACTGTAGCAGAATGACATAAATGAAGCCTTGCGCGATACGAGTCCCCAGTCAACTGAACAAATAGTCCACCATCTCGATATCATGTTCAGCGAGAACCGGGTTGCCGTCGACCACACCCTCCGGCCGCTTCAAATTTGGTCCACGATTCACGTTCATTGGGTATCGCACCTCATTAATCTTCCCCGACCAGTCGAAGTCGATCAACTTCCATTCCCATTGGCCCTTCTCCTTCCTCACCATCACGTTCGCATCCCGCACATCTCCATGCACGAAGCCTAGCTGATGAAGAGCCACCAGCTTTGCTTTAAGCTCATCTTTCAGCTTCTCCTTCTCCTCAAGCGAGAACTTAGCGGCGTAAAGACAAGTATGTTCTTCGAGAAAATCCATAACGACCATCTTCCACCCTCCCGGAATGTCGTCACGAAATCCTCTTAACCGTGGCGTGATTCCCCAGAGTGCACATTTTTCGTGCACCGTCCGATCGTACGTCTGCACGAACTTGACGCAGAGCTTCTTCCCTGCATCCGTTTCCACAACGAAGAGCAGCTTGCCAGCTTGCAGGGTATTGATGTACCTGAAATTCGTCTCCCCGTCTGAACTCTGGTAGCAGCGAGGATGCGGATAGTGAGGCTGCCAGTTCTGGAATGTTTCGGGGGCTTTTTCGAATTCCTCGTAGCGTTTTTCTAGGGATGCTATCGCATTTTCTAACGCGCTCAAATGTCGAGCAGCGCATTGACGCATCTTGAGATCTGTTGGATGCCAAAATAACGGCAGAACCATAGACAGGATTTGGTAATTGGGACGTTCACCCCAGACCGCACCGGAAAAACTGACATGAGAGCCTGCAATGGCGCATCAGCGATGTATGAAACATGTTCGCAGCAGAACTGACCGAAGAGAGTGACAATTAGACAAGGAAAGTTGAACATCACGCCCTTCTCAAACGTTTTCCCCACCTCGGCAATGTTTGCATTCCTGTAGTAGAGTACCGCTTGACAATAAGGCTCAGCGCCTTTGGAGCCGATCTCTGATTTCACTTCCAAGATCATGTACCGACGGCCCTTTACGTGCAGATCTCCGTCGGTGACGAAACCATCAAACGAGCTCGGTACGATCCCTACACCAGACTCGCGCAAGATCCGGATAAATGCCGCCTGTCGCTCCCTCTCATTGTCGAAGAACTTGGACATTTCCGAGCACAATTCCAAGACAATGGAGTTGTTCTTGCTTCCTGACCCATAACCTTGGCCGCTAGCGTCATAGCCGTGACATTCATCGACGAACTGGCCGAAGATAGAATCCAGTAGCGTGACCGGGGGGTTCAAAGTCTTGCCAGGAGGTCGAGTCCACTCGATCCAGCCGTCGGTCGACTGGAGGGTGTTGAAATTGGTAGGTATCCCTTGCTGAGAAGGTGGCGTTTGCGTGCTGCTACGCAACGTCCGGATATACTGAGCTCGCGAATGGACGAGAGAAGGGACAACTATAGGGCCGCGTGCTTCTGTGGAACATTCGGAGCCTTGGTTAAGTACGAGTCAACTCCGCCATAATCTGCTTACCTCTGTAGAGCGGTTCGACTACAATGCATGGCCTCGAAGACAGCGGAACATCATTCAAGACCATCCCCATTAGCTTATCCCCCTCCAGAAGTTGACCCGATTCTGGAGATTCGAGAAAACCGCGGAGTTCGGCCCCCTCACACGCTGGAATCTTGTAGAGCTTCAAACGGACAACGGAAAAAGCACGAAGGTAAGGACTTAATTTTCTAATCATATCTGTGAGGTCATCAATCGCGGCCCTTGTTGATATTTTGACTGAAAAGGAGCTTTCAACGGGATTCCCCTGAATCCAGCATCGAAGTGGCACCAAGCAATCTGTCAATGATAAGCAGTCGGTCATGGAAGACGAATCGAAGGTACAAGTGCCACATACCGACAATGAGATGAAGTGGTTCGTCAGACGGAAGTGAGTTGAAAATAACTGACAACTTTCGTGAATCCTCCAAAAGAGTCCCTATACTGGAGATGGTATGACCACCGAGAACGGCTTCAAGGGAACTGTCTTCACTGGACGGGAGGGTGACTTTATAGAGATCAAGATCGTTTGCGTCTACATCTCGAAACTTTACGGGCTGATCGTCCTTTATGACGCCTTTGAGGCTTCCGACAATCTTGGTGCTCGAGATCTCGACGGAGAAGATGCTATCGATCTCGTCACCACGTACCCAGCAGCGAAGGGTCATGTCTGAGGCAATGGCAGAGTAATCAATTGTGTGTGAATCTAAGATTTGTAATCAGCACAGAATAGATGTGAGTAAGGTGATACTCACTCTGCACCTCGACGATGGCCCGGCATTTCCATGACGAAAATGGAATGTCGTCAAACGAATCCTGCACCGCACGTGTCGAAGACAAGAGGTCACCTTCTCCCCTACGGCCGAGAAGCATATTCAAATCGTCGCTTTCGTCGGTTGAAAGCTTGTAGAGTGTTAAATCGGAGATAGGGACATGCTTCAGTTGTGGCAATAACTCCTGGATCCCGGTCTTGAGTTGACCTAGCCCTGCGTTTCTCCGCAATTTAACGTCGAATTGACTCGAGGACCTGGTACCTCGAAGCCAGCACGTGACTAGGAATCGGGCGCATCTATCAAAGACTCGTGCTAAACAGTCTCAACGCTCAGCTCCTAATCAATACGTACCAATTTTAAGAACAAGGTGAAGATAATTCGTTTTGAATGACGTAAATGTATTCAACTTTCGAGTAACACGTAGGGGCTGTCCTAGTTTGCGGATGGAAAGCACTCCAAGACTGCTTTCATAGCCCCCGTCGAGCGAGAAGGCGATTTCCGATGGAACCCTGTAGAAATGCAGGTCAGCATCTTCAACTCTAAGCTTCTTCGCAACACGTTGCTGGAGGGTTGCAACATCGATATCCAGTGACGTTTCGATGTGTCGAACAGAGTTCAAGGGATCACCGCAGACCCAATACCACAGTCCGTCTTTGGATGTCTTGGACTTTGCCGTGGACCGTGACATGTTGATTGCTGCTTCCAGTTGAGATGCAACAAGAACGTGGCTGAATTGTTTGTAATTATTTGTTCGATCCACTTGGAGACACTAGTGTCGTCAAGTTGATCATTTCCCGGTCCCCTTCACAGCCAATTGTGTTGCGGTTGCGATAGAGTACGTGGGTCATTCATGAATTGCGTTGCCGCCCGCCTGATTCTGAAAGAACAGGGTTGATATGAACAACGTCTGACCGTATATACAATAATCTTTGTATCGAAGATAAATGAGACCAATGTTAGCTTATACCAACTTGCTTTTATTACCTTGTTTACCAAGGTCACTCCTCCCCGTAATTGTGGCTGTGCGTACAGAAATTTTCATCCAGCACACGATCCTTCTTCCGAATTTTGCCTTGTTCATCAAGTTTATGGCAGTAAACAAGTTCTCTGCTGGTGAAGCGCAGCGCTCAGCTAGTCTGTAGAGCTTGCAATATTCACGGGATAATGGATCTTCTACGCCAACTTGAAGAAGCCGAGATGCGAATAAGTGGTTGCTCTATCGGAAACCTAATGAAGGGAAGGTCACGCAAGCGCGTGTCCGCTGGACGTTCCGTATGGGACACCGGCAGGACCAACCAATCGAGACGAGTAGAATCGAGTGCCGAATTGGTGTTGAGCGGAGGAGACAATGAGAATTCTGGGGAGTGGGGCCGAGGATGCAACTAAAGAGTCCACGGAATATATCCCCTGAACGAGTAGACTCGGAGGAAAAGAGCAAGTGTTATGATGTGCAACCTATGAGTCGGAGAGACCCATGTATGTCTGAGAGTCCCCGCAGGAAGCGGCCAGAGAAGCGATGCCAACGATGGCACCCAGCAAGCCGACCAAGCTTTGCAGTGCAAAAGTGCATAAAGTATATTGCTGCCACTCAGCGTGGAGAGCATAGCTCGCGATTGTGTTGCAAGAACCTTGTCAATCGTCGGATGTCATGCTGAGGAGAGGAAGACTGGCTAGAGGAACGACTTGGACGGGAGGAAAAAGAGGACGAGGTGGGGGACACATCCCCCTTCCTTAAAGCCTGGCCAGTTAGTGACTGGCTATCGAAGAAGTCTAATACCACTGACTCAGTGCGTAAACGGCGAACTGTCGAGATCGAGATCCCCGGCTTTATGATCGGGAAATCCTGGGAGGCTGACTCATTCAGGACAACTTCTTCATGCCTGCAACATCGGGTCGGTATGGACGGATCACTTACAAGAGGATCGCGGCCTATGTGTCATGGTTTTCGCCGGGTTGCATGTTGCCCAACGTTGAACCCTTGAACCGGCACGCAAGCGGCCGCGGCGCGCGTTTGACGGTCTAGGTACTAGTACAGCCCGTTGCAGAACGATGTGGCGCTCTGGAAATTTCCGACGTACAAGTGGACTCGGCGCGGGTTTATGGTACTAGCTGCTGCCAAATATGGCAGGTGCCCTTCGGACTTGGCGACAACGACGACAATGATACCCCCACACCACTAGGCTGGAGGACACGGCGACAACGATGATGTGTGCGCAACCGCACGCCCGGAAGACGCTGGCGACAACAACACGTCGACGTGACGACGTCGTTGCGACCACTCGTGGTGAGTCGCCCATCTCTTTTGCCCTGCACTCACCCTCAGGCCTCGTCCCTGCGTTCACCACACCCTCTCACTCACAACGTCGACGCAATGACAATGACAACACGACGATCGTTTCATGACATCGTCGTGACCACTTCCTGTGAGTCACTGTCCATCCGCGCCCTTTGCCCTGCACTCACTCACCTCACCCTTGTGCTCACCCATTCAACCACCACCTTGCTCACCCACTCTTCAGTCTCCACCCTCACCCTCACACATCGACAAAATGACGACGATGCAACGAACCGCCGCCCTACGACAACGATGACACAACATCGTTGATGGCCCAGCGCCATCAACAACCCAATGGCGACGACAGCGCCAGTGGCCTCCAGGATACGACAACGACGAAGCACGACGATGACGACACAACGGCGACGACAGCGCCATCGATGAAAACGACACGACGACGACGACGGACGACACGACGATCGTCTTAGCGTCGTCGTGACTGCTCGCCCCCACTCGCACTCGCCACCCCAACCCATCGAAGGACGCCACGACGACACAATGTCGTCGATGGCCCACCACCACCCCACCTCCACGTCCTCAACGACGACGACGCGATACCCGCGATAGCGCGGTTGTCGCCTCGTCGTCATTGTCGTTGTCCCTTGCCTCCCCCTTCCCTCTACAACGACGACGGACATGATGGACCCGACAAACACGACGACGATGCGATAACCGCGATAGCACGGTTGTCGCCTCGTCGTCATTGTCGTCATCCCCTTCCCTCGACGAGCTGAACCCGCAGGTCAACCCGCACCCGTACCCTTACCCGTTCCCACAGGTCTGTACCCCACGCGGGCACGGGTACGGGTACACGCTCGGATACCCGGGGGTATACCCGTGCCACTGCCTAGTAACGAAACCCTTCAAAAAATGCAAATAGTCTGGGGGCACTATGGCACATGCGGCATGGTTTGCGTGGAGCTTCAAGCTTGTGATGTTCTATCATGTACGGACTCGCCGCGAATGCAGAGGCTTTTTATCAGTGATAACCACGAGTGAACGTTTGAACGATCACACAGACCGGCCGAGTTACCAGGACCCTCTTGGGTTCCCACCAGCGCTTGCTTGGTGACCATGCCAGACCTAGCTGGCACATCAATGCATCATTTCCCATCCAGGTGGGTTCATGAATGCGACAGAGTGCAGATTTGTTCCAGAACGACATAATCGAACAGACCGCTCCCCAGCTGCCATGTTCCCAGAGTGAATGTTTCCCTTTCTCCAGCAGGAGATGTGCATCCATGAAATATAACGTGACCCAATGTTATGCTGATATGCACTGACTTGTCCGTTGCAAGGAATTCAAACCTCCATCCCTTTAAATGTATCGACCCATCAGCAGCACTGACGTGAATTGTCCGCTGAGCACGTCTTGCATAAACCTCTCATCAACATGCCAGAGTAAATGAAGGAACCTGTCCATCATGTTTGGTATGGACGGCGGGATATCATCGATCCTGTCGACAAGCACAAATCCTCGTATAGCAAACGTAAAACACAAGCGCCAACATCTCATGGCACTTTACTACACCCCATGTCGCGTCGAGCTTGAAGCTTGAGCACGCGCCGCCACTATGTTGCTATAGCACATCAGCAAAAGCCGACTCACGTCATCGACAACCCACCTTTCAAAGGAGCAACTTGGGACGCCATCGTCGAGAGTGACGCGTGCACGTGAAACTGAGTTGGTTGGCAAAAGCGCCTGTGGGGCGTGTGATGGCGCGATGGTGTGAGTGGGACAGGCGTGCGCGCTTGCTCGTGCAACAACGGGGGTGGGCGAGCGAGCGAGCACATGGGTGCACGCAGACGCGATGGTCTGCGTACATGCGCCTGCTCATGCGCTTGCGTGAATGAGGGGCGGCGGGGTGAGCAAGGGCAGGTGTGATGGTGTGACGCAGACGGAGGCGCACGCTCACCCGCGCAACAACGGCGGGAGGGTAAGGCAACACGCTTGTGCGACAGCGGGATGGGCGAGGCGGCACGAAAGGTCGTTGTCGATGGCAAGGTGGCTGCGCTGTTGCGTCGTCGTCGTCATCATGCGAACGGGAGTGTGCAGGTGCCGGTGAGGGGTGCAGGCGAGCAGGTGTGAGTGAGGGTGAACGGGTGAGGTGGCACACGAACAGGAGCACACATGTTAGGGGGTGCGAGGAGGCCGCTGACGATGGCGACCTGGTGGTCACGCTGCCACGTCGTGGTCATCGATGGTGATGCATTGATGGGGCAGAGGGTCAGTGCAGGGGTGGGCGCCTGGGCGGTGTGGCATGGCTCGGTGCGTGCGCCGTTCGTGTTCACACACGACGAAAGGAGGGGAAAATGTCGACGTGTGTACTTATCCATCGCACATCTCATCCCCGCGTTCGGCACGCGCTCGGCAACCACTCGACATGCCTTCGGCAAGAATTAGTCAGCGTGACAAGGGTTTGATGCGCTCGCAGTTTCAGTGGGGATTGACTCGTCATTAAAGTCAGTCTCGATCAACAGCTTTCCAAGCTCCACAAATCACAGAAATATTCAGCCAGATAATACAGAGTGTGTTCTACCATCTGATGTAAGTTTCATGGTCTTTTGTGGTCGTGCTGAGGGACAGGACAGAAATGCAAATTTGTTTGCATTACCCGTCCAACGATAATAGTGTAGTTCACTGCAAGGTGCGGCAGGTGTTGTCGAAATAGCCAGGCGCATGATACGAACATCCAGCGGTGAGTGCGATCGAATTGCAGCTTAGTTGCCTTTTCCTGACTCTTTTTGCGTAGGATTTGGGCCATGTACAGTGGCGCTATCTACGACTTGACCGACTACGTGTATACTCTAACGACCACTGCGCTCAATGTCACAAAGTGCAACTTTCTACCATCCGTTCTCGTTTCCGTGTTCCAAGCCGGCTCAGATGTTACCCCCTCGCCCAACAAGGTGCTGGATGCTATGGACTTGACGAACAGGACTGCCATCATGGACTGTCTGAACAGCGCTTTCTATTTGGGCGAGATCGATTTTAGGTATCCCCTTCGGTGCCCGGTCCAGAATCATATACTTTTGGCGTTCTCCAGTCTTATCATGGCCTTTATGCGTCTCAAGTGTAGGTGACGGTTTGACTGATTGGCGTTTTCGAATCTGATGAGTCGACCAGTCTTGGCTGCCTTGCAACTTGGGACGAAGCGTTTTCCCGAACGTCTGGACAAATTTGTCCTCTGTCAAGTCCCTTGTTATACCGAGCGGCGAGGGTGAGGACTCTGCGAAGTACCATCAACTCGCTTGCAGCACTGACTTCGACAATAAATGCAAGTCGGGTTCATCATCTGTGATAGCAATATCATTGGTAGTGGCAACGAACGACCCACACCCGACATTGTGTTGGACATTCTCGGCGTTGATCCTGCGGCAAGGAATGCGGAACCTCCCACGTTCAAGCCCATCGGTGAAGGATCTCAGAAGCTCAACTACGGCAAGGTCTGTGTCTACTCTGCTCTGTACGAATTCGAAGGCCTCGTCGTCCCGTAAGTCTGTTCCTTCTTCTTGTTTTGCGAGTGTATGACGACCCTCACTGTAGATACCTGGTTGTAGTCAAGGTCGACAAGCCGACGGAACGATCAAAGCTGGGTAACAGAGGAAAGCGTGACAGTCATATCCTACTCATGCAATATCTTGACCGTGTGCATTTCAACGCCCCAATGGAGCCCCTAGGCTGAAGATATACCACAAAATGCGCGATGTCATTGGTATCGACCCCACGTTCTACAAATACATTTTCACTGTTGATGCCGATACTATGCACACCACCCTCGCTGATCTACATTAATTGCATCCGTGCATCCGTGCATCCGTGCAGGTTGCCACTCCTCCGTCACTGAATAGGCTTGTTGCTGCTGTCATCGATGACTCCAATATCATTGGTATCTGTGGTGAGATGAAGTTGCAGAACAAGGAAAATTCCTGGTGGACAATGATCCAGGTCAGAGGTTTTGCTTTCATCTTGACCTTTCTCTCTGACATGTTCTAAGTTTATGAGTACTACATTTCCCACCACCTCACCGAGGCTTTTGAGAGTCTCTCGATCGGTCCCGTGTCCTGTCTTCCCGGATGTTTCAGTGACAAGCATTTGGGACAAGCATTCTTATTGCGTAGCAACTGACAAGTCTAGTCCTACACAATACACTAAGGCGGAGGCCACAAGGGACTCTGGTCCGAGGGAAAATGCTCTTACGCACGCCCCGCACGTGCAGGGGGTGTGGGGCTCCGTACACTAGGCAGCTTAGTACCCACTAAAACCTCAACGTTCAACTTCCGGGATTCTAAACGATTGAATGACAATTCGACAGTCGACCGAGCCCATGTTTGTGTTCATCGAGAACTGGCTTCGGACGGGCGGTGCTGGAGTTGCTTACGCGGTAGCCGACGCGACGTTCACACACAGGATGCATGCTTTTGACTATAGATTACTTATTGCCTATGAATGATCGTAGTTACTAGTATTAGCAGCAAACAATAGAGGAAATCGCGTGGACCACAAGTAGTATTCTGTGGATGGTTATCCATCGATTGTGGGCGCTCCCTTGCGATATAAAAGTGGGGCGTGTTGGTAATAGGAACCAATATGCCCCTCGAAATTCTGCCTGATCGCTTCGGCGACGCTAAACATGAAGAATTGGACAAGGCGGTGAATATGACCGCCCCAAACTTGGACGCTCTTTCTGGCCCAGAAATATTACGCCTCCAGAAATTCCTTCTCACCTGCATCGTTGATACATCGAACGGAGAGCTAGACCCCAAGTTTGCAACGCCGACAGCGGCGCAAACACTGATCGACACCTATGGGGAATTGTTGAACATGCTCTCGTCGGCTTGGGAGCGTAAATCGTACAGCGAGATTCGAAACCTTGGTGCGTGTTCACTGGTATCTGTGTCCACTGTCAACTAATTATTCGTTAATCGTTTCGCCAGCCATTCTCGCAGCACCAGGATCGGTGCAGAAATCATCGGAACCGGCTGCCAGAAGTTAGTGCTCACCGTCTATATAACACCGCAATCGAGTTAATTTTGCTAGATGTGCATCAAATCCTGTCGATGTCCTTCAAGGGAGAATATCATGGGGCCGCTGTGGACGGTCTCTACGAGTATTTGACACACAATGAAAAATCCTTCCGGGAACACAAGTATTACGCCAAGTTCTGTTCCATCGTCCAGAGCTCGGGCACAGGCAAATCAAGGATGCTAACCGAAGTAGTTGCTCACCTTTCACAACCGTGTATGTGCCGCTAAATCCATCCTCAGCTAGGCAACAAGGATGTTATAACAATTTACATGAACCTACGCGACAAAGACGACAAACTGAGTTTCCCTCCCCGAGACCGGGTCCCATCAGAGATCTTGATCAATTTTCCCACTAATGAAAAAGTATACACAGTGTACTGTTATGCTTTCTTCATCGCTCTGTTCAATACGGTAGAGGAATATCTCTCGACGAGTCATACTACCCGCAGCCTAAAAGCGAGCGTGATGCATTGGGTCAGACAGATGTGCGACATGTCAGACCCCCCGGAGTCCACAGCCAGAGACGAATTCTTCAAAAAGTTTGCCCATAACCATAGAAAGGTTTGCATATCTCGTTCTTTGAGTCTCTTGTGAGTTGAAGATCTTCTGCAGGCTCATGATGATCTCCGCCGCTCCGTCGATAAAGAGCTCAGTCAATCTCCAGAGGCCCCCTCTGTGCCGCAGGAGGATAAAACGGACGTCAAGGATACTGACACAGATATTTATATAACTGCTCAACAGCTTGCGAAGCTCTTCATTTCAGGTGAATCTCTCTGCTAGTATCAGAACCCATAACTCGCTGAATAACGAATTATAGGCTCAGAACCGAAGGAAAAAGATCGTCTTCTTCCTCAACCTGAACTGACACTGCTTATTCAGGGTTCTTTTCTGAAAATGGCTGCTTCCCTCGAGAGGATCTTCCCTAAGCGCTCCAATGCACCAAAATTGGTGATTGCAATTGACGAGGCACACCCCCTCACTGTACCGCAACGGGATTATCGACCAGCGGATGTTTTCTGTAGGGTCGTGAAAGAATATTCACATTTTGGCACAAAGGACCATTGTGTCTGGGTCGTTTTTGCTTCGACGACTTCCAAGGTCGCAGATTTTTCACCCCCTAATAAGATACGTCAGTACGGCAATTTCTTATTGATTTGATCTTTCGACTTACCCCCTTCTAGACAATTCCCACCGTATTGCTATTCAAGGCGAGAAACTCTTCCCGCCTTACACACAACTGGGGTGGGATCAAGGCGCGCCGCCACTTGGAAATGTTGATGTTGAGAATGTTTCCCTGGCTAATAACATTGCGGGCTTTGGACGACCCTTGTACTGCTCCTTTCCTGTTTTCCGACCGCTCACTAACGTAGTTGCATCCAACAGATGGCTATCGCTGAAGAGCGCAGTTGGGGTGCCGAGTAAAGTGCTGGAGACCGCATCGGAGAAATTATGTGGCAAACAATATGATCCAAGCAAGACGGATCAAGTGCTCGCAGTATTGGGGCAACGATTTGCAGTGAACGTCACGTTTGGTCACCCGGATTCGGTCGAGCATTTGGAGAACGGGGTGGCGAGTCATCTGCGAATCTGTCTTGCGACAACTTTGGACCGCACTTGGAGGTTCACGAGCTACCCCTCCGAACCGCTCCTGTCGTGCGTAGCCGCAACCAATCTGCACACAACGGCTCAAAGTCTTGGGAAGTCTTTGGAAGAACTGCTGAATCTCATCAATGCTGGCATGATTGACATGGGCCAACGTGGTGAACTGGCAAGCCGGTTGCTCTGGCTTCTGGCCAAGGACTTGTTCATCCGTGCTCGGCAGGGCGAGATCACCACGTTTCCGTCGCGGTGGGACGAACATCTCATCGACTGTCAAATGATCCCCGTTGTAGATTGGCTCGAATTTATATTCGGATCACAGATATGGGACAGGGAATCCCTTGCACGCAAGACGTTTGAAAATGCGTATCTGAATTTCTCCCATTGGGTATGCATGGACACAAACATTACCGGATCAAAGCAAGGAGAAGAATTACCGTCAGTCTTTCGTTTTTATGGCGTAACAATCGATCCTGATAACTTTACCACTTAGTTTGAGTGTGTGGACATTACGCCACTGGGAGAGGTCAAGTGCAGTGCAGTGCTGCCACCAACAACCTCGCATCGACAAAGTGATACCCATCTACTTCAAGGGCAAGCCTGGGTCTCTGTCAGCGAAGGAACGAATGTCACAGATTTTCATTTCTGACAAGGCACGAGAATCAAAGGATTCCAAGCCTTCTTTGCACGACATCACTCGAAGACATAAAAACATAGGTGGCGAAGACATTGCATTGAGTTCGACGTCCCCTCCTTACATCGCTATCCTGGCTGATCTTAGTCAACCAACATCATTCTCCGTTACGTTTCCGGAGCGAGACGTTGATGACCGCTGTCTGCGTATCTATGCTTCTGGCGTCGATACGACCACGTATCCATTTTTAGCCGACTGTCCTGCGCTCAAGGGAACGCTTCAAGATCTTGTCCACCGGCAAAAGATACCCGGGACAGAGAGATTTTACACAAAGTACCTGGATGCACAGGTAAGGTACGGCAGCACAGCGACCACTGAACATATGGAATGGGAGCGTGGGAGGAATGTGCCGGTCCAGACTGGGGTGTAGTCCTAGGCTGAACGGTACGCTGATGCACTCTTTACCTGTGGAGCGAGCAAAGTGGATGTTTGTTATATTGAATGGGCCCGTGTAAAACTTGTCTGAATACGAGGAATTTTGTGAATCTGCAAGTGACTTACTACGCGATTTGCCGGTCGATTTATTATCAGGATATGAATTCCCTGCCTCCACCCTCCATTAACATTCGTGATACCCGTTCCTAGGGCCCATGAGTGGGTACGTCATCCAGGTGACTCTGCTTGGCTGGATGGATTTGTTTGGGGCGGGGAGTGTCGGTTACTATGGGTTTTGGAATTGCACCGACGATTGTGTTCGAGGGACGGCGCAGGTTACCGAATGTCCCGTAACGGTCGCATGTGCGTATTACTTAGATCATCAGCCAGAGGGAACAACACGCTTACTCTTCGCTTCCAGGCTCGAGGCACAATTACGCACGCTCAGCGACGCTGAACGGACTTCAAATTGACAAGGAGTCGAAGGCGGCAGCAATACTAGCAACATTGAATAGTGCCCACTACTACCTTGCTAGGAGCGTTGCACTTCATCTCCTTTGCAGATTGCGCGGGAGATCCAGGACGCCCAAAATTGCTACACCCGAACACTCAGTCGATGGAACAACTCCACCCCTGCTCAGTAAAGCCTATTACTTTGATCAACTCATCGACCACAACAATCTCAGTCTTGGCACCTTCAAACAACGATCTTGGATGAACTGGGAGTTTGATCGGAAGGGTATGTTTTCTTTTCCCCGTTGGCAAAAGTCATTCTGTATAACGAAATCGAATTTAGGTGGACTCATCATACTCATGACCCCGGGGGAGCCCAACGCAGATGGTATGCAATAATAACCTTGGTGTCTTTCATGCGGGCTATGCATCATCAGCTGTTGTGGAAGCGATAACGTATGTTCATTTTTCCCGTCTCCTTCTAGCTCTGATCAGCCTTCAAACTGCACAGCGACTACTACGCTTTATTCGGGAATATATGCCACAGAACTGCTACTCTGACGTCCAGGCTGTCGTTACGTTTCTCGATCAAATCCACGCCGAAGATAACACGGCTGCCATCGAGAATCTGAAGGATGCCTTTGGACTTGGCGGTCTCTCGCATATCGACGACTTTGCTGCTGCCCGTGAGTCCTTCGACTACTCTCTCGAGCTGAAGTATTAACACGGACAATGTGTGACCATAGTCCAGTGTAACCTGTTTGATTAGCAGAGCCTACAGCCATCCGTCGGTCCTGGTGCGCTATTCTTTGAATTTTTTGTTGATCGCCGCTGCCGACTCATGCTTGGGACGTCGGAAAAGTTCGTGGACCACAATGCTATGAAAGTCAAGGTCTCTCATTAAACATTCGTTTTCTACCGGCCCGAGCAAATGACTTGGGGCGACTCCGCGCGGACAGGTTCCTATTATGCGTGCAATGCTGTTTCCATTTGTGCTTGACTTTGCCGTCTTTTTAGTCACGATTGATCGATCCGATCCGATAACTCCCACATCCTCTCTCAACTTCTCTCAACCTTCATGCACTCACTCTTACCAACTTATCGCCCTCTGTGGCTCAGGGCAAGGGCAACTCGGGAAAGGTTAGTTGAGGCCCCATCGTCGCCACCTGGAGCTTGCTTCCCTGCAGCCATCCAGAGCTCCGGTTCGGGGCTGGCTGGTAAGCTGCGCATGCGTCCTTGGAAAGAGATACAATGTCCATATTTGGCAGGATGTCAGGTTGGCCCACGCCCGCGCTTGGTAATAGATGGGCTGAGACTGGATCACCGGGCAATCTAGGCCATCGAACCAACGCCCCGTTAACAGGTCATCGATCACCACCCCTCTTCTTCTGTTTACACACATACTCGCACGGCCGCATCTAGGCCAACCCCTTACGTTTGGAGGCCCTCTACCAGCAGTAGTAGACCGCTTGGTGCCGCCATCATGTAATCCTGTTAGTGCTCTGGTTTGAACTTTTGACAGCTTCACGCCGTTGAGTTTTCTCACTCGTACCACGCAAAATCTTCCAATCCCAGAGCACAACACATGGTTCGGGATGGTGTTCCGGCTCGAAGGTATCCCTTCGAACCTAGATTGGATGACACGGAAACCTTATGGGAAGTCCATGAAATCACACAAGAGTCCGACACACAGTACAAGGTTAGGTGGGTTGGAACGGATCCTCAGACTGGGAAGCCGTGGGCTGAAAGCTGGGTGCCGAAATCTGATTGCACGGACGAAGCCGTACAACAATGGGAGGTAAAAAGGAAGCTTGGCAGGAAAAATGGTGTGTTCCTGTTTGCTGAAGACGTGGCGGCATACGCTGAGAGTTCTAACTTTCAAAGGTGTAGTCGGGGAGAAGCCTGTGGTCAGGCCAAAACGAAAGCGGCAGGCTGACGAAGACACCACTAGATTATTTGAGGTCCCTGATGAGGCTTTCGGAAAGACAGTTGAAGCACAGCCTGGTAAAAAGAAAAAGCAGGAAGTTGATGAGGAAGATGCCCCACTCGATGTCACCTACTTTGATACTCATTCCTCACTGAAAGTCGGACCACCCCGTGGTGTGCGAAAGAGGCACCCTACAAACTCACAGCCATTCTCCCCTGGCCCATCTCCAGCTGTGAGGTTGAACGGAGGGAGTGCAAAGGCAACGGTCAAGACGGGAAAAGGCCCAGGTCTGTCATTGGCCAGCAAATCCTGTTCGAAGCTAATTCACCTGACTGTGCAGCTAACTGTCCATCTGAGCAGAAACCCAGTGCCCCCGAGAGGCAGCTATCGCGTCTCTCTGAGTCGTCGGATGAAGGCACCCTGCCTAAGGCTCAGCCTAATTTTGGGACTGCCACAGTATCTGCCAGCAAGTTATCCGGCGCGTCTGGAAGGCCTGGGCCAAGCGACAAGGCCCTTGAGGGATACAAGGTGCAGTTCACCGGAATTGCAGCGAACATTCTGACGTTGCACGGGTTGGTGAAGAAGGTGGACGTGCAGTTGGAGGAGGCCATGAGGGAGTTGAGGGAACTCGAAGCTTCGTTTCAGTAAAAGTCTCTCATTCAGAAATATCTACAGCACATGGTTTACGTCGGCTCGTATCAAGCCCTTTGCACGCGCGTTATTATGTATATAAATGCGGAGACTGCTCCTCGCTGCTTTGTGGTCTATCTCAATGCTCACGGCTTCTGAAAGCTCATCTCAACGATTGTCATTCCCGATACGGTAGTATGAGGGTTTTTTCATCAGTGGGTCCCAACAACAATCCCATCAAGCGGTTCTTGTGTTTACTTATGTTTTTCTCCTTATCGATCTTGAAGCTTGACGTTCGACGCGTGGCCATGTCTTCAAATTTTTGGATACCAGTTTTACCTTGTTTACAAGGTCATTCCTCCCCGGCGTAGCGCGGCGTTCACCAAGTTGATCAGGGGAATCTTTACATTGGTCTGTTGTGTTGTTCGTCCTTTCACCCAGTCCTGCCTTGTGCTTGAATGGAATCCACAAGCCTATCACACGCCGGGCCCACCCCCTAAACCTCAACCTCGCTACGACAAGATAGACTTCAACGTGCCAGTCTGGATCTTGTTGGAGACTTTGTGTCCTCAGCAAGATTTCCCATTCAAAGTTTCTACGTTGCGTGCTCTATCGTCATTTCTCACTGGACAGGCTTCAAGCCAGTTCTATCGCATACGGAAGACTTCGAGTCTAGCCCATCTCCGGTCGCATCCCCCGTCTTTCTGATCTTCTTGTGGCCCGGACATCAAGTTCGCTCTGCTTGGGCTTTATCTCGCTGTTCGCCTTCCAACAACCAGCTGCACACCTGGCCGGCACCAATGCCAATCTCCCTACTCCACCACCCGGCCTGCATTTTGGCTTCCTGGCTCCTCCGAAACATTGTTGGGCGTATCTCTGTCTTGCTAGGGCTTCGTCAGCGGGCTTCTAACCCCGGAGGCTGGCTCTGGACTCTATGTCCTCCGGGTCGACCCCTCGTGGTCCCAGTAAGGTCCCGTGCGTGGACCTTACCTCCGATCTCGGGTGAGTCTTCATTACAGCAATCAGGTTACCGATAAAGTCTGACCTGCAGATATATTATGTATCGAAGATAAATGAAGAAACCGAGATGCGGATAAGTGACTGCTTTATCAACCCAGTTCCTTCCATCTGGCAGGCAGCAACGAAGTATGGGAAGTGACAGAGAATACTTTTTTGCCTGCGCCGATCTCTGCTGTGCTCGGGCTCTTTCCACACGTCAAAACCGTGGTAGACTTGAAGGAGCTCAAGAAACAAAGGAATGGCGCCATTGACTAGCGCTTTCCCCTTTCCTGACTGCTGCGCAGAGCCCTGACACGATGCGACGCTACTTTGTCAATCGGTCAGTCATCAGACCCGCGTGGATTGAGTACATTATTGGCCACGTCAATCCAGAAGAACTGGCTGGTAGCACCACGCAGAAAAAAAACCAAGGCCTTTTGGTGCTTTCAGTTACCTTGCAGAAGTTGAGGTCAGCAGGAGTAGAAAGGAGGAACGCACGCCAAATTTTTGATGTCGAAGGAGCTAATGAGGGGTGGAGGTGACAACTCTGTGACATTTCGGAACGACTCCGTCAAGCTCTTCAAATGCGTTCCCCATGCACGGGCTCGCGCGATCAACCTGGGAGCTGTACGAGCTCCAATTCCAATTTGATGTTCTCGCCTTGTATCAGCTACTTGTGCCAACACGATGGATAGGCTCGCCTGCAGTCCAAAAGGCAATTTAGCGCAACGCATTTCCTCCGAAGACCATCGCCACTGCCGACGGAGAACAACAGTGACCTGCGAACCTTGAATGAGCAAGACAAGTTTGGCATGCTGAATGCACTCGCCTGCCTCCTCTCGGCCTGGCTAGGGCACTAAGCTATTTCTACAGCCAGATCACCCCCTCCCTTGGGAATGACATTAGCGTTCTACGTGAAGACTTTTTTTTACCTCCACAGTGGGAATTTGCCCTCGCCGACTTCCTGTGTTTTAATGCTGTCTTACTCTTTTCATCGTCACACTTATTTATATTGGATATTCTCTACGCCTCCCTTCCGCCGTTTTTTTTCTTGTATTCAGTAATTTCTGTTTTGTACTCTGGCAGATGATATTTCTACTTCAAATTAGCTATCAGTCGTGGGGCCATACAGTGAACGCGCATGCCACATTGGTACAGCGAGTGGGCTGCCATCAAAGTTAGTAATCGCGGTCACCGTCTACAAGTGTATCTCATACGTGTAAGTAACATAACTCGAATGTTTGCTCCTGTTCGCTGTTCGCTGCGCTTATCGCCCTTCGAGGCTTCTCAACTCAACGAGCACGACGCAGTGACAAGCAAAGTAATAGGCACCCCCGGGTGTATGATGCAAGACTTGCGTGAGCGACTATTCAAGCGAGTTGTAACTAGTAGTACAGTACATGTGATGATCATGATGACAGAGAAATAACAGCCTAGGCTTCGAAGCTGGCTGGCATCCTACTCAAGGTAACATATTCGTGCTTGACAAGGCGATCACCACTAGAGTTAGTGACCATCGAATAGGAGTACGGTGCCGAAGGTTGAAGAGAAGAGAGATTATGATCTGTCATGTGGTCGGGTCATCGTGTAGTGATATAGTGTCCCTTGCTCGCGTCGTCCCTCGCACATATGCATAGTGCATAATATGTAGTCTGCGCGTTGTTAACTTGTCATGTCGTCGGAGCATGGTACTTACTAGAAGTGATACAAATCCAATGAAGCCCACTGTACATACTCTACGTCCACCCCTTGGGTGGCTCCGCCGTCGGCGCACCTTCGTTGTTGCCCGGAACTTGTTGGTAGAAACCTTGCGCCCTTCGATTTCTAGTGGTACGTTGTCCGGCCCATTGATGGTCTGGCGAATACACTACGGGGAGTCATGACGCGTCTCGTGCTCTTGTTGCGGATGGCCTATGAACGAATCATCAGTGCGCGCCGGAATCTTGGATTCAAAACAGCAACTTAGCAAGAGGTAACGGTAGTAAAAAAAAAAGTAGGCGAAGCTCTCGCGCAGAAAGAATGTAGTACCAAAACGTTCAATAGCCATGCTTACATCGCGAAAATGAACGAGTGCTGGGTGGGATCAGTTCGACACACTTCGAATATTAATATTTCGCATCTTGTATCGTCAGGCCATCATGTGATTGTACTGGCATACAAGCACCTGCGACGGACCCTGAGGCCTGAGGAAGGGTTAGCGCCAGGACAAACGATCGGGACCGAACCAGACGTCTTGGTAGAATGAAATAATTGTCTGTGGATCAATTGATCACCGATCAGGGGAAAATGCCACCGACGCTTCAACGCCTGTGGACGAAAGATGACGGTCGTCATGGTGTAGCACAAGAGGAGAGTACTCACGTCGGCTTCACGCGCTCAATACAACGTTTAAGACAAAATCCAGTTGGCTTTAAATTCTCAAAGACACTGAGCCGCAGAAACCAAGCGCCGTTCTTCGGTGACAATGGACAGTGAAAGACAGTCATGAGCGTCAACTGGAATGGCTGAAGAATCCAGACTGAGTGCCAGAATCCTTGCTTACGCTATTTCGTCCCACTTACCACATTGGAAATAGCACTGCAGTGTTGAACAAAACAAGCGACGTGTTTTCCCTGAGCGGGCGTGCCAATACCGTGTACGTACATGTGGTGACGAAGAGCCTTGATATAAGCGAACCGTCGAGGGTGTACGGGACAGACCTTCGAAAACGAGCGCAACAAATCAAAGAATCCTGGGTCGGTGTAACTGACATATACGCCCGCTCCGCGGTTTGCATTGCCAATCTGGAAAAATGACGTATAGATGGTTGATCACAGAACTCTTTCGCAGATCGCTCTCCGGGCATCGAAGACACCAACATAGATCGTCGAGGTGATCCAACGCACAGACTGCCTTCCCATCGAGGACACCACTTTGACTGGCTATCGTCTGCGCCGTAAGTACCAAGCCAGCTCTCGCTCACAGACTCAAGCAAAGGGCCGGCACATACCTTGGATGCCATGTACGATTGAAATCTATTCGCGTTCGCACCTAAGATCATTCTCTCTAGGTCGGTTGAATGCACGCCGTCTTCAGTGAGTGGCACGAACGGGTTGTCCTTTTTCAGCGCAACATAGAGTTCAAGTAACGAGGGTGAGCACACGGACCCATAGAGTACTACAGTCCGACCAAGGCTCTGACAGGCTGTTTGTGGTGATTATTAGTCGACTAGTCAATATTCAATGATCACGCTAAGTTAGTCTGGCGACAACCCGCCCCGATCCCAATGCGCCATCTATTGCATAAATAGTGATGGCGGGCTCACAGCGGGCTGGTCGCTAGACCAGATGGACCAAACATTGTTCTCTCTTTCAAGAGCGTGGCATTGCACATATCATTGTATGGCTCCGTTGCATCCGCCGGGTCACCCCATTCGTCTACATCCGTAGCTACGCAATCAATCTCTCTGAATCCCTCCACGCGCCAAGCTTAATCTGCAGCTTGTGGGAGGCCCCTCAAGCTCCAAACCCTTGTGTGTCGTTGAGGATGGTAAGTCCTAACACGTCCGGAAAATTGATACCATTCTTCAGGCCACTGATCCTTGGCCTTTTCAAGCCTATCCTCTGCAAGTCTTTGCAAGCCGCTGAAATTTTCTTCGGCCGATAGATCTGATTTCCTGGAGATCTGACAATAATTACCATCGGTCCATTCCTCCACGGCTTGGATGATCTAGACGTGAGGTTAGGCGACTTGGGAAGTGGTCGAATGAAAAGAACCAGCCTACCAACGATATTGCGTGGGCGACATCAGATATGTGGTACCCGCCAGGAGGTGTCTGGTCAAACGGACCAGGACCAGCCTCACCAAAAAGCAGCGCGCGAAGCACTTGGACGAGTACCGTATCCCCAAACTGCTCGCCACGCTTCTGAGGCTAGACAAGTAATTAGAATTTAATTAACATGCACTTTAAGGTAAGGACTCGCCAGTTGGAAGTAAGGATGGTCGTCCAAGAGAGCCCGCGCCTTGATAGCTACTCGTGGTCCTGCGCCGGCGGAAGATATTTTATATTCAGAGACCACTAGTATGCGAGCGGTGTCTAGAGCATACGCCTGGTGCTGCAAACCAGGCAGAATGTGAGATCGTTCCAGAAGCGACTTCCAGTGGTCCTCAGCAGGACGAAGCCCAAAGACCACATGCAAAAGGTGGCTCATCGCGCCCATTTTTCTAGCTTCTGTCAGATCAATACCTAGTGAGCGCGGGACGCTTGTTATTATCGTCCCATAGTGTCGCTGGCCCGTGTAGAACCTGTGCTGGCCTTGCCGGTCCACCAAAGAGTCCTCCTGAGCCCCACCGGCACAGAGATCTGGAAAATATTGACGAAAGAAGGCCGTATAAAGTTGCCGAATGAGCCCAACGGAGAGATTGATTTTCAAGCGCCTGGTGTGATTTCGAAATATTTCCGCGACCTCGTCACCAGTCCACGAATAGGAGTTGCCAGCCCTCGGGAACGTACAACAGAAGACGTAAGTCTTCTGGGGAACGACTTCCTTTCTGAGGAGAACGAGAGCCTGGATGGTGATTGGCCGAAGGATCCCCAAGTAGAACACGAGCGAAGCTGAGAGAGCGAAGGGAAGGAACCACAGGCAGTCCTGCCTGGTCCTGCTCGACTGCTTCGCCGCAGGTTTGGCGATCGCTAAGTTGCCATCGATCAGAAAAAGCCCCCGACTCGTGCCCGTTTCCGGGCACTCAGAAAACTGGAGTGAGGCGAACTGGAATGCGCGTGGAGGAACCCCGCAAGTGAGAGCAATTGCGACCATAAAGCGAGAGAGTATCTGATCGTTGTTGTCCAACCACGTCCGAAGTCTTTCTTCACTACTGAAATACGGCGAAAGAGCTTCGGCTACTTCGGCAATAACTGGCTCGAAGACATTCGCATTCTGGTCAAAGATCGAACACGCAACCCTGAGGTCATCCGAAAGTTCCGAAAGATCGGAAACAGTGGTAAGGAGGTCCTTGGTTCCTTCTGGAAGACTTTTCCGGAGTAATAAATCGATTTCCAGCATAATCCGGCGAGCTTCTGATCCAATATCCACAATATTGATCCGGTGACTTTTTCCAATCGCATCCACGACCACAGTAGATCCATCAGGTTGGAATCCATGACCGATGGCGGAACTTTCCTTGAAGGCTGCAGGTGCGACATCGTACCAGATGGACTTGAAGCGATCACAGGGTGTGAAATAGTCGCAACCCGGAGTGGCTCGAAGCCATTTTTCTTTCTCGCGATGGATAATTCTGGAGGTAGCGTTAGACTCGGAAATAGACACCACCGGAATTGAACGAATACCTGAGGATGTTGGTCGCAGGAATCTGCTCTCCTCCGCTTAGCATTTCTGGCACTTCCAGTTCTTCTTCGGTCATTGGGTCTTCGCCGTCATCGTCGCTATCATCTGCGGCACAGGCAAATCCTTGGGGGCTAGTCAGAGCGTCTTCATCGCTTTGGTCGGTCAATAGTTCTTCGGAGGCCATCGGTCGACTATCCGATCTTTCATCCCTGAAAAAGACAAAGCCATCCTGACAGTTCACCTCCAATCGTGCGACGTGAATAACAATGCTAAAAAACCAATACTGGAGAATGGCGCAGTCGTGGGTAAGTTGATTGGCAGTCCGAAATTGGAGGGTTCCTTGAGCAGACACCTTGATCGAGAGCAAAAAGAGCGATTGATCAGTCGGGCACTCCATTTTGCTTGTACCATGGATCTCGTGATGTACAAGGTTTATGAATAGATCATGGACCAAGGGATTCAGGGCATCGTCGTCTTCACCAGTAGCGGCAATGAGGTGCTGGTAAAGTTTCTCGGTCGCTGCTGCTTGTTGTTTGCTTAACATAACGGAAAAACTCCCAAGCCGCTGGCCCTCGAGCCGGGAGAAGTAGCGGAACCGAAGCAGGATACAGAGAGTCTTCATCATGATCCTGCGATAGGCCATATATGTCTTTTCTGACAACTTTCGGAAGTGGGCCCTCGTGCTTCGTGAAAAGGATGAGCACGGCCAAATGCGCGCGAGTGGTGAGACCATCACTTACCCAGCAGTGATCGACTTCCGAACAGAAGGATGGCAGATCTCGAGGAAGTCGTTGGCATCCTTGAGGTATCGAGTGAGGAACTTGCTCAGTCGACGTATACCTCTCTCCAAGGCAGCTCGCCTGGGTAGGAAGGTCGCAAGATCTTCTCAGTCGGCATTTCTACCAATTCTATCAACCGCCGGACGTCGGTGCCTTTAAGGCTTTGGAGATACTCTGGCCATCCGATGGCCGTCAAGTGGGGAGCATTGATCGGGGCAGGTGGTCGCTCGCGAGGAATTGAAGGTTGAGCACATCGAGAAGGGGGATTTCGGGGAGTCCAGTCTTCGGGGAGGAGGATCACGGTATTACTAAGTTCTGAGCGGCCTCCAGCTCCATCCCGAACCCCAAGCCTGTAAGGTCTAATGATGTATCGGGCCTGCATTGTTTCCTTGTCAGGACGACCCACATCTCTATGTTCCTCCCGATAGTGGGAACGCAACGAATGCCACTGGAACCACCGCGTAGGACAGATAGGACATTTATACGAAAGAGTCGGACTCAACCCAGGAATGGGATTAGAAAGAGTTTGAGGAAGTTCAAAAATGGTATCCTCTTGAGTGCCATGCGAAGTGAGGAGATGGCTGACGATGGCCTGATAAATTTGCTGCTTCTTTTTTCCACCAGAAGGCACGTCGAGGTCCTTAGCGTGATTTTTCGATCGGATGTGGGAGTAAAGATATCCAGGCGGATATATCTGGCCGCATTTTTCACAGACGAATCCGTGGGGGCCAAAATACATCTGGAGTTTGTACAAAATGGAGCAGTGGGTGATGGGAGTTGAAGGGCACCCTTTGGAGGGGTCGATGTGGGATTTCTCTTGACAATACGGCGTAGAACTCCGGAGACCACTAGGAAGGGTACCGGAGGAACCATCTAACTCAACGGGATATCCTCTGGAGGCATGCATTCGAAATCTTTTCTTGGGGGATGCCTGTCCTGAACTGCGGCTTTTTTGGCGTCGCTTCCTCGCCGACAACTGAGAGGGCAGCAAGGCTGACGCCAGAGAATCACCAGCATCCGACTCAGATGCAGAATCCAAAGCTTCGTAATCGCTGGCGTTTCTATCTGATTCCTCGCTAGGAGAATATGCGCGTGGAAGATAAAATGGATCTAGATCCAAGGAAGTAGGATCTCGAGGAGGTGGCACGCGAAGAGCCACCTCGGGAGAGTCTTGGCCCAAAAGATTAGTCCCCTCGTCGGACGAGGGTTAACTGACAGCATAAAAGGTGGGAGAATGTGGAAGAGGGGGTATGAGAACGCAGTCCATGACTAGTCTACTCGTTTGGTAGGAGAAAGAGTGCATCTTGGAAGAGAATATTGTC
>JBBPQH010000168.1:0-26334 GCA_038092475.1 Boletus tomentosulus
GTAGGGGGGAGGAGGGGAGGAGTAGGGGGGAGGAGGGGAGGAGTAGGGGGGAGGAGGGGATGATGAGGAAGGGGGGATGATGGGAAGGGGGGGATGATGGGGAGGGGGGGAGGGGGAGGGGGAGGGGGAGATGATGATGGAAACAGAGCAGGAGGAGGGAGGAGGGAGGGGGAGGAGATTCTGAGAAAGAACAAAACTTGAGTATTTCTTGGAAATATATACAATTATAACATTTTGTATGAAAAATGAGATAAATTATATAGTAGAGGATTTTCTTAATCATAGTGAATGTCATACTTTTGTTGGTATTTTCAAAATATATGATAATATAAAGAATTGTCACAAATTTATACATTTTGTGGCAATTATCAGGTTGAGGTTTTTCCTGATGCTATGCACCATCTGCCATCCCGAATTGATTGACTGAGTCTCAATCCGCCACCATCGGAGTAGCAAGGAGGTGCTATTTAGTTGTCTGTAATACAATCATCCACCTGTACAACGCCCTACCCTAGGCAACCGGTTGGCGTGTCCATCAGCCATGATCCCCAGTCAAAACCTGCAACAAGGAACTACAAACACCTACAAACGCTTGTAGATCATTGTCCTGATCAACCGTGTGCCTGTAGAAGAATGTATGTGATATAAGGCATTTATAGATTCCTGTATGCGAGATAGCGCACATGTAGAAGCTTGTATTGTCAACCATTGTCAGAGCTTGTATTCATCAGACCAAAAAAAATGCTTATTCTGTGCTACGGGCGACGGAACTGGTACAAATGGGCATCATGAAACAGCAAAGGGAACTATAATGATAGCAAATAGCTAGCATGTGAGAGCAAACATATATATCTGGGCAAAAGAGGACCATCCATGACTGCCGCTCAAGCAGCAGTAACCCTCTGATTTGTAGCCTTGGTGTCAACAGCATCCTGGGCAGGACCTTCATTGTCCAGTTGGCTGTTTGCCACCTTTCCCTTTCCCTTGACCTGCGATGGCTTGGGGTTCAATGCTTGGAACTTGTCTGTATAAGCTTTCTTCTGCCCGTCGGATAACTTCCTCCAGTGGACCTCAAATTAGCTTGAGCCACCTGTCATGTGGGAGATCATCTCCTTCTGGGTCTAAACGTACATCTGTGTTTGCCCAGTCAACTCAGTCCTCAGAGGAATCTCTACCTCCTTCTTGATCATAATACCGAGATAAGCAATCTGCTCCAAGCCCTTCACATAAACGATGTTCGCGTCGAAGCACAACATATAATCGATCCAACGGATCTGTCTACTTGATAGTTTTCGTTGTGTTTTGAGGTACCCTAGGGCCTCATGGTCTGTCACAATCATGATTTTAAATCTGAGGAGTTTGTCCTCCCATTTCATCAGTGCTTCGATGATCGCAAGTGTTTCTTGTTGAAAGTCCTGTAGTTCTGCTGAGCATCGCTCAATTTTTGGACATGAAGCCTGCGGGACGGCATGTTTTCCAATCCAGCCCTTGTCCATATAATGCACCTACACTGTACAGCAAGGCATCACAAATGAGCCAAATTGGCTCTTCCTTGTGCGGATTGATTGGGCGTAGAATCAGGTACTTGCAGGCCAGATCCTTGATCATCTGGAAACAACGATCATGGATTTCCCTCCACTGGAATGGGTGCCTGTTGCATTGTATTCCAGTCAATGGTGTTGTGTATGCTGATACATCTGGCATAAATTGTGCCAGATACTCAACAAGTCTGACAAATTGTTAGACTTTGTTCAATGAACGAGGTGTCTTCCATCCTCGAATCTGAGACATTTTATCTCAATCAGCATGCACGCTCTTATGGTCTATTACATGACCCAAGCAATCAAGCTGTTCTGCGTATAGCTCGCACTTCTCCTTCTCAAGGTAAAAGTCAGCCTTTTCGAGTAATTCGAATATTATCTGGAGATACTGTTCTTGATCCTCCAGTGTGTCACTGTACACGAATATATCGTCTAAGTAGACGTACATGAACCGGCCTATATAGTCTCTGAAGATGACGGTCATCAACCATTGGAAAGTAGCTGGGGCATTACAATCGCCTTGCTGCATTACTAGGGATATGAAAGTCCCATAGATTGTGGCGAATGCCGTCTTCCAGATATCTTCTGGTTCAACATGCACTTGTTCATATGCGTTCGAGAGATCTATCTTTGAGCAGTACTTTGCTTGTGCGACGTCCATCCTGATCTGATCTTGATCTGGGAATGGCGTAACGTCCTTGACAGTATTGTCATTTCTCTTGCGACAATCAATCACCGTTCACAACTTTCCAGTCTTCTTCGGAATGCACAACATTGGTGTGGCTTGTGGGACACTTTTCATTACCCACCACCTGGCATCCGTATACAGTCAGATTTTGTCCGATAATTGCTGCTTCAGTGCATCTGGACAGCAGGGTAGGAAGTACGCATATTGTTTGTGTTCATCAATCAGGGAAATCCTGTGGTTTACTTCCCTCAAAGGAGGGAGCTTTGGGATTACTCCTCCCAATCGATGTTCATAATTTTTGAACCATTGGGTTCTTAGAGCTGAGGAATGTCCTCAATTCGTAGTATTTTCTTTGTTCGAATGGCGGTAAATATTCTTGGTGGGCCTGTGCCAAGTCTGTCCAGGTGGCCAGCACCTGGTTTTTGTCCAACTCCCTTCCCCTGTGAGCCCTGCACAGGCTCAGAACACCTGTCAGGGTGTAGGAGTCAGTCAGAGTGGACAGCCAGGCGCGATTTACTGCGCACCCAATATCCAGTGACTTGAGCCTTGGCATTGCTGTCCAATTCCGCCACATACCCACCCGTAAGGGTGAGGCGGTTCACTGTGAAGTCTAGGGTCGCGCCATATTCCCACAGGAAAGACATTCCTATTATACAGTCATAGTGATCTATATTAGCTATATCGACATAAATCTTTGCGGGTAACCCGCTGACAATTGCTGTCGTATTTGCACCATGCAAGATTTTCAATCTGCTGCCAATGCAGCCCAACTGCAGCATTAGTTGTTGCTGCAGAGCAAATGTCTCCATCTTCATCACAGCTGCAAATGCTAGACTGACGAAGTTTCCAGTACTACCAATATCAAGCATGGTGTAGTAGGCCATACAGCCATTCAGTTGAATGTGCAATGTAGTAGCATAGCTATGCATTGAAGGCGACACTTGTGGGCATTGTCCAGTAGTCTCTAGATGTCCCTTCATGCACATCATTCAATGCAGGCTGATCCATGATCCTTGTGAACTGCATAGCTGTGAGAGTAACAGATGGGCTATCTGCTGGTGACAAGCAGGACACCAATACCGGTCCAAATGGTGTAGCAATCCTCATGTCATCATGATATATGAGCATGTTGGACGGCTCAGTTTGCAAACTGGCGATGTCAGCTCTATGGAATGTGTCAATGCAGTGTTGGATTTCGACCGGTGTCCCACTCCAATGTAGGAGGGCATTTGCTCGAAGCACGGCACTCTCACCAATGTTCCTCATTGTGCTCTGATAATGAGCAACATGGTTTGCAAGTATTCATAGTGTGCTCTGCATGCACTGATGGTCGTCAGATACACCATGAGAAGTGGAATTAATTCCCACTTCCCATCCTTCATCATATTGGCAATGTGCTAACTGAGACAGGTATCATACCACTGTCTCAATATTAGCGGAATTGTCCAGTATATGGCTGGTAACATGCACTTTCCGTGTGTTGCACTCCATGTAGGAATTTCCATCATGTACCGCACCAAATAGGCATAGTGAATAAAAGTCCAGTCTAGTCCAGTCTTTTCCTAAAATTTTAGGCAACTGGCAACTGGACTGGTGGCAACCAGTTGCCATCAGTTGCCATACCAGTTGCAACCAGTTGCAACCAGTTTTTTGAAGGACCAGTCTTTTGGCTCCTAACCCATGAGAACTGTGCTTCCAACTATAGATATGAAATATTCTACTACCTAATGGCTTTCTATCCGTCCCCTGGTCATGTAATTCGGACCACAGGAAGGGTAGATATGATTTATTTAAAACTACATGTCATGTATAGAGCATAAAAATGCATCATACTGAAATATAGTCTAATAAAAGCGAAATAAATGCCAGAAAATCAGGGTAAATTATGGGAAGTAGGTAATGTGGCTGTGCACCGGTTGCAACTGGTCCTAACCAGTCTTTTATTTCACCTAAACAGAGGCAACTGCAACTGGATGTAACCACAACTGCAGTCTAGTTGCCGTACCAGTCCAGTCCAGTCCAGTTGCCAGTCTTTTGACCAGTTGCGGACTGGACTTTTAAACACTAAATAGGTGCAACCAATGCTATCAGGGCAAGTCAGAAGGCCCTCTGGTAGAGATCATCTCTGCTAACAGTGGTTCCTCTGCCAATGCAGTATCAAGGTATAACTCCTCGCCAAGCTCTGGGAGTATTGTAGGCCTTTCCCATATAATCGGATGGGCGGCAGTATCTGAGCTTTTGTCGGTGGATGATCGGACATCTATGGTCCCATCCTCATCAACCCGGAAGGTTGCCCAGGGACAAGAGACCTTTATGGTGTCATCTTGCACCTGAACTCTGTCAGAGAGTTGTTCCATCTCTAGGAGTTTACCATCTGCCTCGTCAAGGTGTCGTAATAGTTCTCCTGAAACAGGAGATACCTGTGATTTCACTTCTTCTAAGGTGACTTGTGCCACGAGGCGACATTCCTCGACCAGCCGAATATGTTCAGCCACGATGCGGAGTGCTATTGGCAGATTTGCCTGTTCTGTATTTACATCATTTGTGAGATGGGTCCGCCTTCCCAGGTCCACTCCTTGCTGGTATCCAGCATGAGCCATCCTGGTGGGTTCGATGATTGCTCACGTAATTGAAGTGGTTGACTGATGGATACTGTCTCTTATGTGTTGACCATGTCGATCACACTCAGGACAATTCCCTCGATGAACTGCACCATATTGTCCATGCCATTCCCAGTTTTGTGAGGGTAATCCTCTGTTTACAGGGGAGGTATACCCTCCATATGGGTCAGGGTTCCCATTTATGAAGCCAGTTCTGATGAGACCGGTCATCTCAGGGGATTGCGGAGAATCATTGTCTCCATCCTCGATGAGATCAGGTACATCATCAATGTTGACAAAGGCCATTGAGCAGCAGACGATGTGTTCATGTGCTTGCTCATCTTCTTTGCATACGGCACTGAGGAATGCTACTGGCTCATCGTCGTCATCTATTTCTGATACTTCTTTGTAGCTATCAAATTGATTTCCATCAGGGATATCCTGAATGCCTGGGATTTACCTATGCTCTCCATTTGGGATGAGGTTATCCTCGTTTGTGATCTGTTTGTCTTTGAGCTCGGCTCATTGAGCATCATTCTGCTCATTAGTCTCGGGCTGTCTGTCCTGAACATTAATGGCGAACAGATGCCTCTTAGTCGAGCATTCAGGCTTAGGTGGATCCAGACAGTCATTTGCCATGTGGCCTTCTTTTCCACAACCAAAACACTTAATTCTAGGTAGGAATTTCCTGGTAGCCGATCCTTTGGCGGGTTCATTACCCCACATTTCCTGGCGACGGGGGTCATTTCCTCCATCCCTTCCACCAAGTTGTATAGTCCTTCCTGAAGTACTTCCCTTGCGGCGATATATGGTATTGCCTCTCTTGACAAATTGAGGTTTATCCTGGCAATTGTTGGATTTATCCTCATGGATTCCTTTGTTCGCCTGTGAGCTAGGACTTTTATGAGGGATCTTTCCTCCCAAACCATATCCAGTTTTGAAGTATAGGGCAATGGCCTTTTGGGCCATTTCC
The DNA here is from genome assembly GCA_038092475.1 of Boletus tomentosulus. Lineage (NCBI taxonomy): Eukaryota > Fungi > Basidiomycota > Agaricomycetes > Boletales > Boletaceae > Boletus > Boletus tomentosulus. The sequence continues at coordinate 5,803 of JBBPQH010000168.1, forward strand.
ATTTGCCTTACTTCTTTGAGGATTTCCTCAATCGTCAAGTGTTCAGCAGAGATACCCCTCACTTCAAACACTGACTTTATTATTGTATGGGGTAATTTACAAAGGAATTTCCTTCTGAATGAGTAGTCATCAGGAGGTTGGATCATTCATTGCGCCCAGGGCTTCAGATCATTATAAAACACTAGTGCTCCCTTTACAAGGTCATACTGCATTTGATCAAACTGGTCAGCCGCATTCTATGTGGAGGCTTCATGCACGAAGCGTTTGAACATCTCACAAATGAGTGTTTCAAAGTTCCAGTTCTGGATTTGTCGATCAGATGACTCTACCTCCTGGTCGTACCATTTGGCAGCCATGCCCTCAAGGTACATTCCAGTATACAATACGCAATCATCGTCGTGAGCACGTCCTGCAATTTTGAATGTGCGGAAATATTTCAGCAATTGGCTGAGCCAGTCATCAAACTTCTCCAGGTCATCCTGACCACCATATTTGCTGGGTTTTGGCGAGTTCATTGCCTTTAGTTCTGGTCCAACTTGACCTAGCGGTTCGCCGACCATATCATATATCCTGCGAGTGTAGCACTCCTGCATTGCATCTATGTATTGGACATTTCCAGGGGTATATCCCCTGAGATATTGATGATTGACCTTTCCTAGTCTAGGAGTGGTACTTGGCCATTGACCATGTCCTTGTCATCCGAGTCACTTTCTCCCTGATTGTTGTCATCAGGATCGTCTCCAGGAGAGCCTGGTGGAGGTGGACCTTGTGGAGGTGGACCTCATAGAGGTCCTCCACTTCCAGGCTGATTATGATATTCTTCACCCTGGTCATGAGGTTGTGAATGATCACGTGCAGGGGGCAGTTGTCCTCACCTCCTGTTTCTAGAGAGACCATTTGATCTTTGGTTCCTAGCTGTGCATTCAGCTGTTATCTGCTACATGATATGATGTGTGATCGTATTCAGGTCTCGGTTTAGATACTCTGGGTGACCAGGTACATCAGCCAGGAACTCCTTGCAGGAGCCAGGCTCCAGGTCTCTTTCCAAGGTTCTTGGGCGTCCTCCAGGAGGCACTGGGTCCTCATACAAGTCATTGTATTCTGTACCAATGGGTATTTCCTCTTGTTTGATTGGTCCTTTGGACCCTGACACTGAGCCTGGACTGGTCGATTCCAGCATTCCTCTGAGGGTGTTCCTCATGTGTTTGATTTTATTTGCCTGGTGTCTTCCAGGATTAACTCCATGGTTATTGAAGTCCTCGGGTCCTAAATCATATTAGGTCCATCTGAGGGACTGTTCTGCTATGAATTGATCCATGGCTTGAGCAATCTGGATTGGGTCCAACGGGGTATCTTCACCAGATGGTGACCGGGTCAAGTTATTTCTGTTCTCCAGAGGTACCTGTAGTACAGGAATTGGATCTGGCTCCCTTAACAGGGGTGGCAATTCGTCCCAGGTTTTGTTATGCTTGGTCCCGGGTAGGGCAGCAAGTGTGGCCTCTGTGAAGGGACGAGGGTGCGAGGGACGTTCAAGGGGGTTTCCTCTTGGAACGTAAGGAGACAGTTGAGGGGGTTTCCACTTGACGGGTTCAAGGTTCAAGGGACGAGACACCCATTCAAAGCATGGGCATAGGCTTTCAAAGAGTCAAAGGACGAGAGAAGTCAAAGGAGCTAGATTCGTGCACAAGGTAGCGAGTACAGAGGAGATCTAGGTTAAGAATACGAGACTTGTATCAAAGGTATATATACTGTCCTAGTTAGTTTAGGGCAGGCGTGGGAGAAACAGAGTCGAGTCATAAGATGACAAAGGGAGATGACTCATCGGGTGCCGATGGAGTCATGACTAAAGCGAAACGACACATCGAAGCCGATGTGATCGTGTGGAGCATAAGTACAATGACAAAGAGAAGGAACAAGGAAATCTGATGGAGGGATATGACTATGATGCAAGTGAGAGGTCAATGGACCGACGACATGGGACAGGAGAGTAGTCATAGGAGAAAGAAACAGTGAGTCCGAGAGAAAAGAGTACGAAGGGAAAACGAATCGTAACAGGTTTCACCTGGTGCTGGAGTTGATTCAGCCTGAGGCAGAATTGCTTGCTCAGTGAGTGGACTCAAAGTCCCTTCAATGAGTTGGCTCGTTACCTCTTGGACAGAATGCTCTGTCAGTAGGGAAATGCAGGGGTACCAGGTACCTGTGGCGGGTCATGGGTACGGGTACGGGTTGGGATCTGCGTACCCGTGCCAAACCCAGTACTAGTACCCACAAGAATATATACTAGCACACTGTGTAGCATTAATGGACAACTCAAACGCTATGCTTGTACCATGCACTGCATAGCAGACAACAAATTGCATTCCAGGGGCAAACATTTTCACGAGCTTAATGAGATGCGACACAACACAAAAATTTCCTCTTGAACCATCATGACTATCAAGTGCATCTCCCACCCAACAGAAAAGGCTCTTGCTCTTGAAGTGGCCCATAAGGGCAAGTGATGAGCATTGGAAGAGGACAACAGTACAGTGAAGAAGTGGCCAACCAACAACGGCCAACCTGACAAAGCACCAGTGAATAAAACAACAGACAACTTGAGCGACAGCGAGCAAATGGAAACACAGACCAGTAGTGTGGCTGATGGCACTGAAGATGGCACCAACATGCAGTCACCTGCAGGCGATGGAAGCAACACCGAGGACACATCAGATACAGAACTACAGTGGCTCAAATAAGTGTCCCAATGTTGGGGCATTTTGGAAAGACTTGACATTTGCAAAAGAATCCAAATATGTTAGCTCTAACCCTTGCAGGGTCATAAATAGCCCTAACCCTTGCCCTGAATATGAGCCCTTAGTCATGTGATTTGGTTGCCATGGGATTGAGATATGACCATTTCAAAATGTAGAGGTGTGCTTGGGGTCATTGTCTTGTTGAAAGATAATATTCTCCTCAAGGATTCCAAAATATTCCATGGTAGGAAGCAGATTATCCTCCAAAATGGAGACATACTGCTCAGCATTTATCCTCCCTTCCACCTCTGCAAGAATTCCCACTCCATTCCACCCCATGCATCCCCAAACCATCAAGGAACCTCCTCCAAACTTTACTGTTCCCTGTACCTCCTTGTCTTGCAAAGGTTTTCCTGCCACTTTCCACACATACTTCCTTCTATCTGACCAAATTACCCTAGTCCAGTCCTCCACAGTCCAGTACTGGTGCTTGAGAGCAAAGGCCAACCTATGTTTCCTATGCCTAACAGACAAGAGTGACTTCTTTTTCTTGACTATAGCCTTTAGAGATGCAGACTTCAGCACATTGTGAACAGTTTGGGAAGAGACAGGAGAGGAGAGGGTAGAATTGATGAGATGGGTTGCCTGGACAGCATTTTCAACCTTGCCAGAGGTAATACTAGAGACAATTCTCCTTCTGTCAGTAGGGGAAAGCTTGGAAGGAGGGCCTAATTTGATGTTTTCCTTGCCTGGATGAATCTCTTTGATAACCTTGGCCACAGTGGACTTCCCCAGACCAGTTTGGGAGGATATTTTCCTAGCAGAAAGGCCAGATTCGGAGAGAAATTGGCTCTAGCAGAGGGAGAAATGGACTTCATGGTGAAGTAGAGTTAGCTGGGTGGTATCTCTGCCCTTTATAGTGCTCAGGGTTATGTAAGTTACATAATGAGACAGGGTTGAAGCACAGCATCCATCAGAACATTATGTTATTTACCAAATGATGACTGATAACATCAGGGTCAAATAAGTGTCCCAATGACATGTCATTTTGAAATGGTCATATCTCAATCCCATGGCAACCAAATCACATGACTAAGGGCTCATATTCAGGGCAAGGGTTAGGGCTATTTATGACCCTGCAAGGGTTAGAGCTAACACATTTTGATTATTTTGCAAATGTCAAGTCTTTCCAAAATGCCCCAACATTGGGACACTTATTTGAGCCACTGTAGGTAAGGGCCTGTAATCAATGGTTAGCGCCCATGCATCACTGACGACAATTAAGAACGCATGATGAAGGACTGGTCATCCACCATCTATGCATTCTTTGCCCCTGTATATCAGGAAACCCTGTTTTCACGCGGTAGTAAGCGACTTGCATAAGTAGTGCCTGTACCTTACGTAGTGCTACCTAGCTGTCAGGTGTGCACTCACTTGGTACATAGGACTGGTAGCAAGTAGTGATTCCGCAGATTCTGCTAATAGTACTATGTATATTATATCCGAGGGTGTGGCTTCTACAGTAGACCAGCTATGTAAACAAAGTCCTTTCGAATCATCTCTTCGACCTTGATGCGATCATCATGTTGCCATTGTGACGTTGGTATTGTGAGTATGAGGGTGTGTTGGCAAGGGCAAGGGGGGTGAGGGCAAGGGAGAGCAACACCAGGACAAGGGGCAAGGTGAGGTGAGCACAAGGTGGGTGCAAGGGTGAGTGCGAGATGAGACGGGGGCAAGATGAGTGTAAACATGAGCGCTCATATGCAAACAAAAACAGGAGGGCATCGTGCGTGAGGGGTGTTGTGTCATTGTTGTTGTCAAAACTAAGTAAAAGGCAGTGATGCCCACTAGTACATTTATTAGATATGAAGATAAAGTAAAAAGGAAATAGAACTCACCTTAGTCACTGCCCAGAGAGGTGCAAGAACTACTGAAGAAAGTCTGAGAATGAAAAAGATATTTATACCATGGGCGAAGACACGCTTGCAAACTCCAATGGTATCCAATGGCAAAGAAGCAAATCCCTAGAAAAGATTAAAGTCAACTCCTCAACTCCTTAACTCCTGAGGTAGCAATATGTTACCCCTACTGTAACGACTGCACAAACTGTGGACAGACCCAACAGTCGGACAGTCGTCACAGTAAAGTGACTGTGAAAAGACATGTCACTTATGTATACAGACCGCATCACCTGTCCACAGTCCGTACACAGTCACTCGCAGTTGCACACAGTAAGAACACAAAGTAGTCAATTCAGTCGGACATGACAGTAGGAAACAGGTATAGCAGGGCTAGACTTCTAACCATCAGGCCCCTTTCTAGTTCTCTTGCCCACAATAAATTACACCATTACACCTCCCAGTACTGTCCAATAATGAGCAATTAGACATCAGCACATCTGAGCAAAAAATGGCTTGCCTTCGCCATCCAACTCAGGACACTTTGAATACACAAAGTGGAGAGAAGAGCTGAGGAGAGCGAATTGGTGAGGAAAGATTGTTGGGAGATGAAGGAGGCAAAGCAGAGTGCCAAAATGATAGCAATGGCGACAAATATGATGGGGAATGGTGCCAAATGGATGGCACAACAAGTGGCACACAGAACGGCTCGAAACGAGCAAGTACATAACCACTGGCTGAAGACAACACGGATCAGCACAGGCACTAGAAATACAACGGCGCACACCCACTGTCCTGAGGACATGACGACAATCCCACTGCCGTATACTAAGCCTGCATGGCCACATCCAGAACACAACTGCCGCCCTGCACACAACGACGACGCCACATACATGGCCGCACCTACAACACAACCGCCGCCCTTGCCTGGAGGGCATGACGATGATGACTTGTGAGTGATGACACCCACACCACCTGGCAGGATGACAATGAAAATAGTGTTTCAAAGTCCAGTTGGCAACTGGTCAAAAGATTGGCAACTGGACTGGATTGGACTGGTCCGGCAACTGGACTGCAGTTGCGGTTGCCTGATTTCTCAGGCAAAAGACTGCAGTTGGCAACCGGTTGCACAGCCACATTACCTACTTCCCATAATTTTCCCTGATTTTCTAGCATTTATTTTGATTTTATTAGACTATATTTGATTTTGATGCTCTATACATGACATGTAGTTTTAAATAAATCATATCTAGCCTTCCTGTGGTCCGAATTACATGCCCAGGGGACGCATAGAAAGCCATTAGTCAGTAGAATATTTCATATCTATAGTCAGAAGCACGGTTCCCACGGGATAGGGGCCAAAAGACCGGTCTTTCAAAAAACCGGTTGCAACCAGTTGCCACCAGTCCAGTTGCCAGTTGCCTGAAATTTGAGGACCGATTTATCAGTCCAGTTGCCAGTTGCCTAAAATTTTGGCAAAAGACTGGACTGGACTGGACTTTTAAACACTAAATGAAAATAGGTACATTGATCTTCGAATGTCTCAGTGAGCACTAGGTACTATCTATTCATACTGCACTTACAGTAGCATTATGCAACACATGCGACTGATTGATCTTATGACAGGTAGCCGGCCTAAGTAAGAAATATGGTGGGTATGTCTTGCTTGAGCATTTACTACGGTAGTCTACATAGAAAATTTCGATACTTTGTCGTGCCTTGTCATATAGCTGAGTGGCTAGTACTGTGTGCCTGTTGGGATTTTCAGTGTGCTGTCATGATCTGTGGTCGTCTGTACGGAATGTGAGCACTGTCTGACAGGTCCGGCAGTGCAGACAGTCAGTCACAGTCAGGGTGACATATTGCTGATGAGGTCCGAAAGTCCTAAGGTCCTAAGTCCTCAACTCCTCAACTCCTCAACTCCTCAACTCCTAAGGTCTGGAGGTCTGGAGGTCCGGAGGTCCTATGTCTGAAGGTCCTAAGTCCTCAACTCCTCAACTCCTTAACTCCTTAACTCCTGAAGGTAGTTCAGTGTGTGTCACGGCGCCTGGAGTAGGTCAGAACTATCGGAGATTTTAACACTCCCACTCAAGTGTAGTTGTAGTCCCATGGCACGAACAAATTTCCAGTGTTGTTCCCGGACCAGTGCCTTTGTTAGGATATCAGCAACCATATCTCCGGTAGGAACATATCAGATGATTGCTTCTCCTTTTGCTATGAGATCATCTCAGACATGGTGATACTTCCATTGGATGTGTTTTGTCCGAGCTCGGAATTGAGGGTCATGAGAAAGAATAATGGCAGCCTGATTGTCACAATGGAGTGTGGTTGGGCCTTTTTGCGGATGTCCTATCTCTTTGAAGAAAGTATGGAGCTGGGCAAGATGTTGTCCGGCGACACTAAGTCTGATGTACTCCGATTCTGTGGTGGATAAAGCAATCATGCTCTGCTGTTTGCTGGACCAGGAGATAGCTCCGTGGTTGCTAAGAAAAAGATACCCAGAGGTGGAACGTGAATTGTCTGGATTTTGTGACCAGCCAGTGTCGGAGTATCCACAACATTGTTTCGTCGTCGTCTCCAGGCCAGGGCAGTGGTTTTGTGGGTGCGGCCATGTATGTGTTGTTGTTGTCATTGTCGTGTCCTCCAGGCCAGGGCAGCGGTTTGGCGTGTTGTTGTTGTTGTTGTCACATCATCGATGTGAGCATGAGGGTGGGGTGAGCGCAAGGGTAAGGGGTGGGCACAGGGCAAAAGTGGGCAGATGGCAACTCACGGAGTCACGGCAAGTGGTCATGACGCTGTTGTGATGATTGTGCTGTCACTGCGATTGTCATATGGTCATTGTCCTGGGGAACCGGCAGGGTAGGTGAGTGCGAGTGCTACACAAAGTGGTGGGAATGTGAATCATGGGTGGTCCATGCATGTGAGAAAATAAGATTACTAATCCTACAGCTTCCAAAATTTGCAAAGTCCACAGGCCCACCAGCACTCAAGTACTCGCACCCTCTAACTGTCCTCATTGCAGCCCGATGCACGCCCTGACGCAAGCCCTCATATAGTCATCATACTCACCATGCTTGCCATCTGACTAATGTCCAACTTGTTCAACGACACACTTGGCAAAAAAATAGAATAAGCTAAGTAAAATTTTATGCAACTCATTCACCACACTCACCATCCCTCCCAAGCTGTTCATGCCAACTTGGCTGTTCACTGCGCCTTATGTCTCAATGATCCCGCCTACATGCTACCCACCTGCTTGTTTGCTCACCCAATCCAATTGCATTTAATTGTCAAACATACTATTCTATGGAGTAGGACCATTGCTAAGACGCACCATTGGTTAGCTAGTTGTGACTTGTAGTTGCATGTAGTGGTAAGAAGATAAGAGTCTATTAGAACTCAGATGCTGAGTTCGAATGCTATATAGTGTTACACTAATAGATTACCTAATACTACGGTTAGGGGTTGGAACTTGTATACAGTATACCATCTCATAATGAATAATGTCCGTCCCCTATATTTGCTATTCATCATGATATAGTATTCAACACCATATTGTCACGTCGTGTGACAGGTTGTGACATGGTGTGGGTGCCTGCTCAAGCATTGTCACACTGTTGAAGACATTCAAAAAGTGTCACGGTGCAATGATAAGAACAACGAAATAGAACTACTAATTTTGTGTAATGATTAGTATGGGGTATGAGTGTGAATTAGCTGGGTAAAGAGTCAAAAAAGTGATCTAAAGTTGTTTGCTTCTGAGATTGTTGGACTACCTTTCTCAAATGAGCACAAAGCTTTCGCAGCTGGTGTTGCAGACTGAGAGCATCCATATTGTCAATGTCTGTGCATTGTAAGTTTTGGCCATCTTGAGGCTTACACACTTTCTGGACAGGCTCAGATGGCATGTGGTTTCTCTCAAGACCCTAAATCCCACTAGTGTACATGAAAAAACTGAGTTGCCAACCCTGAGTACTCCAGAACCCCTTGTATTTCCTAATATGATAGTGAATAACCCCCACAAATTGGTATTCATTATACAGTATGAGATTTTATGAATAATTTGGCTGGGACCAAGATGGTTTCCAGGTTTGGCTATTCACTATGAGATGGTATACTGTACTACTCGTTCAACACTTCCCCTCGCTGAGCAGCCATCTTCAGGCACATGAGCATATAGAGTATAGTAAATAGCAAAGTAGGCTATAGAAGATCGGAATAATTCTAGACCTAACTCTGAACGGAATTGTTCAAACTTAACTCGCCCAAGGTTCTTTGTGAACATGTCTGCAGGATTAGATGCACCTTCAATGTAAAATACTTCGATAATGCCATCCTCGATCCAGTCACGTACTGCATGCCATGGTATTTCAATGTGTTTATTCTGTGTTTCTGTAAATGGGTTGGATGACATAAAGATGGATCCTTGGTTGTCACCACAGATAGGGGTTGGTTTGAGTTTGTAACCCATTTCACCGAGTAATTGTTGGATCCAGACAACTTGTCTGCTACAATCAGATAATGCAACATATTCAGCCTCTGTGGAAGAGAAGGCAATGCACTTCTGTTGTTGCGATTGCCAGCTGAAAGCGCAATTGGCTAGTTTAATAAACCAACTGGTCTGAGAGTGTCTATTGTTTGGGTTGGATGCCCAATCTGCATCTGCGATTGCTATTAATCCAGATCCCTTTGCGCCATTGAATACAAGAGCATAGTTGCGGGTTCCAAGGAGGTAGCGGCAGATGTTCAGCGCCTTGTTTATGTGTTCCTCAGTGGGATTGGCAGCATGTTTAGATAAAGCAGTGACAGCATATGCAATATCCGGATGGGTACCGATCATGATATACATCAATGATCCGATAATGGTTTGGAATCGGGTTCACAATTCTGGGTTTATAGGGCTGTCATATTTAAGGGGATAATACCCCTGAGGCAAAGGAGTGGGTACAACATGTACATTGTGCAATCCGAAGCGTTCAATTACTTTATCCAGATATGTGCACTGGTTGACTAGTATCCATTTTCCTTGACACTGGATGCACATATGGAGAAACTCAGTTGCTACACCAAGACCTCTGCATTCCCATTTTTGCATAAAATGCCCTTGAATCTCATTGACTATGGCCTTGGTAGGTCCATAGAATATGGCATCGTCTACATAGACAATGGCTACAACCACACAGGAGCCTTTCCTTCAGAAGAGGAAGATGCCAGGATCAGATTTGAGATGTTCAAACCTGAGTTCTTTCATGGACTCGTTTAGAGTGTTCCACCAGGCTAATCCAGCTTGCTTAAGTCCATACAACGCTTTCTTAAGGCAGAGGACTTTGCCTTCAAAGCCAGGGATTTTAAACCCTTCAGGGAATTCCATGTAGATCTCTTCATCTAGATTGCCATACAAGTAGGCGGATCTTACGTCTACAGCTTCCATATGCCAGTTTTCCAGGGCAGCTAGAGCCAGCATCAATCTGATGGTCTCATAGCGCACAACTGGAGAGAAGATTTGATCGAAGTCAATGCCTTCAATCTGGGAGAATCCTTTGGCGACTAGTTGCACCCGTTTACGACCATTTGGTTTGACATCGAATACCCATCGGTTTTTGATAACTTGTTGGTCTTTAGGTTGATCAACGATATCAAATATGTCTCTTTGTTTTAGCATGTCAAGCTGCTCACGACAGGCAGTTTTCCACTCTTCTTGAGTTGCTGCAGGTAGTTTGGTGATATCCTTAAATGTCCATTCGCATATGGGTTTAGCACTAGGGTCCGCGGGTGTGTGCTGAATCGCTTTTGAGAGCAGATATTGAATGAAGTCTGCTCCCCCTTCCCGGCACAGTAGCTCTCGAAGGTCTTCAACCTTGGACTCAGACTCGTTAGAGGAGGCAGAGGGAGATCCATCCTTAGATCTGCTAGGAACAGCAGGTGTGCTGGGAAATTGACCAGGCATATCTGATCCAGATGGACCAGGATTCTCTACACGCTTGCACCATTCGGTATCTTTTTCGATATCCTTCACCTGTTTTGTCGGATGGTCGTCACCATAGACATTATCGGGCCGTTTAGGGACACGAGTATCATGTTTGGAGCATGCAGGTGGAGGAGGGACTACCTTAACCTGAGAAGGGGTAGGCATTTTACCGGAGATGCGAGGTGGAGATGGAGGTGGTCTCAGCGATGGAGTGCAAGGAGGGACAGGAGGAGAGGGTGGACGTGGAGATGCTGGATGTTGTGCAGGCAGGTTGCAAACATGAGGAATGAAATCCTCATCCGAGGGTATATCCGGGGTGTAAACATCAACTGGATTAGGTTGGGCAGCGCGATCCACCGGCATACAACACGGGGGATTCTTATCACACCTAGGAAAGCACTTCTTGTCAAAGAGAGCATGTGCTGAAGTAAAAATGACATTATTGGGGGATTGCATGAATAGGAAATTTGAAGTGTTTCCAGGTGCAATGCCTAGGTACACCATGAGCTCAGACTTAGGGGCCAGCTTATTGGCGTGAACATCTTCAGAGAGATGTACATATGCTCTGCAGCCAAAGACGTGAAGGTGGCTTATGTCTGGGGGTGAGGAATGGAGAAGCTTGAATGGGGTTTGCCAGTTGTGTCAGCGGATAGGTGTCCTGTTATACAAGTGTATGGCATGATCCCAGCTAAACTCTCACCAGGACTCTGGAATGCAAGCCTTGAGGCGCATTGATTCAGATTTGTCCATAATAGTGTGCATAAACCTCTCTGCACGACTATTTTGTTGTGGGGTATGGGGTGCACTCTGGAATATGTGTATCTAGTGTTTAAAGGTCCAGTCTGGTCCGGTCTTTTGACTTATTTTGACAAGACCAAGACCAGACTGGTCTTTTAGAAGTCAAAAAAACCAAAAAACCAGACCAAGACCGATGAAGACCGGTCTTTTTCGGTCTTTGTCGGTTCTATAACCGGTTATGACCGGTTAGGACTGATGTCCTGTGTTTTAGCTACAAATGGAGCCCCTGATCATGTAATTTGGTCGAATATTCATGAAGTTATGGCCATTTAACTATTACAGACTATATTTCTTGAAAATTGGTCTTGCACACTTCATGATCACACTTTGGTGCTTCAACATATAGGTACAGAATGTAGTACAGACCACTGGGAGTCTATCCATCCCTTGGTCAAGAGAATAGATCAAGGATTTACCAAGATATAAATAATCTGAGATAGTATGTCATCTTGATCTATGTGTATTTCATCATTTTATAGTTAATCTATATGAAGCTTTCATGATTCATGGTAGTGGGATACAATGTACTACATGAATAGGGCTATCTATCCACCATGAAAGCGAAATATTCGACTGGAATATGGCTGAGATATTAACATTTTGATATTTTAGAGGAGGAAATCTATATATTTATCATATCTGGGTGAATTAAAGTCAGAAAAATCAGGAAAAATCAGGGAAAATCAGGGGAAGTAGTAGTAGATAGGGGGTGGCTGTACAGACCGGTTAGGACCAGTTATAACTGGTCTTTTACTTTTTCAAAAATCATAAGACCAGGACCAAGACTGGTTTTCGAATGGTCCTAGGACTGGACCTTTGAACACTATGTGTATCCCATTGTTGAGTAACACTTTGTCAAACACTTGAGATTTGTACTCTCCGCCTGCATTGGACATCCATCCTTTGATTTTGGTATTAAACTGAGTAGCCACCATTGAGATGAACTGTTTGGTTGCCTGTAATGCAGCATCTTTCATGTACAAAAGGTGTGACCAGCCAAATGATGTGTAGTCATCAAAGAATGATATAATGTATTTAAACTGATGGTAGGAGTCTGTTGGGAAGGATTTTAAATCTGAGTGGATAAGCTCGAAAGTGGATGACGCTCGACTTGAGTCCAGCAAGAAAGGGCGGTTGGGCACTTTGCCTTTCGCACACCCAGGACAGATAGAATCCTGTGCAGGAAACTCAATAGAATCAGGAAATTGCGTGTGTGTTTGCACACATGCTTGAGAACTTCCTTGGAAGGATGACCAAAACGATGATGTATGATATCATAGTCAATCCGTTTCTCAGATTGTGTGTGCGCAGCAGCAGATGGGACATGCTCAATAGTATACATGTTACGACCCATTTTACCAGGAGTGAAGGGAGCTAAAAGCTCACCATCTCTATTTAGGAGATCAATCCGGTGGGCGTTTCCGCTTACTTTGGCACCAGCACACATGAGCTGACCAAGTGATACAAGCTGGACTCCTGAGCTAGGAATATGTCCAGTGTTGTGTAGTTTAAGTACATGCGGGCAGCGATTTTCATCTAGCCAGCGAACAGCACATGTACCTTTTCCAGTCACATGGAGGACACCACTTGCTGTGTAGACAGGTATCCGATCCTTCTGAGACAAGGGATGGTACTCAATGAAATCACTTTTATCGGGGGAAAAGTGCATTGATGCTCCGGAGTCGAGAATCCAGAGTGGATTATGTGAGTGGCAATGATCACACTTGCTATTCAAACCATGTGCACATATAGTGTCCATTTTACTATCTACAGATACATGTGATGTATATACTGTAGACGTAGAGTCCATGTCATTACACGCTGGCGCAATGAATACAGATGAGGACATGTTGGCAGCAATGGAAGAAAGGTGAACGTACTTTGCATTTGGGACCCATTCTTTGTCGGACCCGTAGATGTCAACCTCATCGTCTGTATCCCAAGACAATGAGATGCCACTGACCCATCTGTTTTTCTTTGACTTCTTGGACCTGGGAGGGGTCTCAAGGTCGGAGTCTGTGAACAGACAGTTGGTAGTGATCACTTCCTCCTCAGGAAGTGGGGTTGTGGTTCCTGGTTGGTAGTTGTCGACTGACATGGCAGAATGCCAGGGGTCGGTTGCAAGGACTTCCTCAGCCTCGGCATTTAGACATTGGTGGAGCATTAACTCCAGCTCGGATGGTACGACATAAGTAGGAGAGGGATTCTCATAAGAGATCTCTCTGACGGCAGACAGCAACGGCATATGATGGTGGCAAGAGATAGAGGCACCAGAGATGGAGTAGGGAGCAGGTGGCGAGAATGTGGTTTTGGACCAATCGAGGCGATCAATGAGAGGTGTAGCACGTTCCAGGGACTTGATGCTCTGAATACTGGGTTGGATCCCAAATGTGTGTGCAAGCTCAAACACATGTTGGGTCCCAGGGAAGTAAGCTGGGCTTCCCTGCCCTTGGTACTTCTGAGCAGGTTGATGGGCTAAAGTCTGTGGGTCCTGGGTTGCGGGAGTATCCGCAATGTGTGCAATCAATGCGAACAATGGTTCGTGGTCCTCCACAAAATTCATCTGGGTTGTGGTGCGCTTCTTGTTTTGGTGCTTACCACGCACACCGCGGTTGTGCTTTTTCTTCTCCCTCTACATGCTGGCAGGCTGCAATCCAGTAGTGGACACACTCGGCTGCTGCTGCGACGGGAAGGAGGGGTCAGCCTCTTTCCATTTGACTGCGGAGATCTTATTTGCCTGCTGTTGAAGCGCCTTTCCCTTTCCCATGAGTTGGGAGTGGTTCCACTGGCTGATAACAGCTGCCTGAATGTCTGTGAAGGTGGGCTTCTTCACTGTTCCAGTGGTGTCCTTCTCCTGGAGCTTTGCCTGCGCAATATTGGTATATGCAGTGGGCAGCTTCGACAGGGTAATCATCGCCTGGAGGTTGGCGGAGATTTCATAGCCTGCATCCTTGAGATGAGTGAAGAGGTGCTCGAAGCGAGCAAAGGTGGAGGTGGGGTTCCCTGAGGAAGGGAAGGAAAGGTCCATCATAGCTTTAAAGTCAGAATAAGAATAAACCTGAGGAATATCTGACTTGTTGAAGTCGGTTTTAAGTGCCTCGATAAGGTCTTTTGCCGAGTCCTTGGATGCGTACTTTTCCTGCAGAGCAGGAGAGAGTGTCGAACGAATGATGCCGAGGAGTTTAGTGTTGTCTTTGAACCAGTTGATGAACATCTTGTTGGCATCGAGAGATTTGGAGAGGTCGTAAGTGGGCACAGTGACAGTTGTCACCCAGGTTGCACCAGTAGAAAGAATATAGTTCTTTATGACAAGCCACCAAGAGGTGTATCCAATGCCATTGAAGATAGGGAGACAAGGAGATGAGGAGGCATTGTTGGAAGACATGGTTTTCTACAACATAAAGTGTCAGTGTACCGTACTGACATAGGTTCCCTCTAGTGCCCTCTCGTGCAAATACACAGCGGTTGGGAACAACTAGCAAGCCGTTCGCGCATCAAGCAGCGTTGGGCTCAATGGTAAGGTGTCTGATGCAACAGACAGCTGGCAGCGGGTTAACATGCTGGCGTGTCACATGTCAGGGCTCATAACCTGTCAAACATGCTATTCTACGGAGTAGGAACATTGCTAAGACGCACCATTAGTTAGCTAGTTGTGACTTGTAGTCGCACATAGTGGTAAGAAGATAAGAGTCTATTAGAACTCAGACGCTGAGTTCGAATGCTATATAGTGTTACACTAATAGATTACACTAATAGATTACCTAATACTATGGTTAGGGGTTGGAACTCATATACTACTTGTTCAACATTAATTGCGCCCACTCCCTGGCTCGACAACAAAACAGCTAAGTATTGTTTACCCTCACCCTGTCCATTTGTGCTCACCCTCCCTCTGGCATTGATGGCCAGGTGCTATCACAGGTGCTATCAACAATACTGACAATCATGTCGTCAACCAGTCTGTCGTCAACCAGCCTCATGCCAACCCACACTGACATAACGATGGACGACGATCATGTGTATATGACCGCACACCTGGAGGATGTGACAGCTGGAGGACACAATGGCGACTACCATGACAATGATGTGTGCACGACCGCACCTGCACCACTACCGCTATTTGGAGAAGACAATGACAATGACACATGCGTGACAACATGGACACCAGAGGGGATGACAAGGACTAGTGTTTAAAGGTCCAGTCCGGTCCAGTTATTTGACCTAAAATCAGATAACCAGACCGTAACTGGTTTTTAAAAACCCAAAATTTCATGTAACCAGACCCTAACTGATGGTAACTGGTCATGAACAGTCTTTACGTTGGTCATAACTGGTTTGTAACCGGTCATTTCAAAGACCAGATTTCATACCCCAAAATCCCTGCATTTCGACATACATACCTGTCAAAATACAGTGATTTTGGGGTTGAAATAATATGTTCAGGATGTCATTGTACACCAAAATCTACTGCATTTCGACATACCTGTCAAAATGTGGTGAATTTGAGTGTAAAATCATGTAAAATAATGTCATTTTGATCCCAAACAGTCAAAATATGGTGGTTTTTGACACAAAATACATAATTTTATACTCAAATTCACCACATTTTGACAGGTATGTCGAAATGCGGTAGATTTTGGTGTACAATGACATCCTGAACATATTATTTCAACCTCAAAATCACTGCATTTTGACAGGTATGTCGAAACACAGAGATTTTGGGGTATGAAATCCAGTCTTTGAAATGACCAGTCTTGAGTGGTCCTTTCATTTTCACAATGAAGGAATAACCGGACCATGACTGATCAAGACCAAGGTGATCGGTTATGTGCAGTCTGGTCACAATCAGTTAAAGTCTGGTTAGGTTCTGGTTATTTACCAGTCCTGTGACCGGACCTTCAAACACTAACAAGGATGCAATCTTGTCCGCAACCAGGCCGTGACTAGGACGAGGAGGGGACAACAACAACAACAAGGTGCTGAGGACGAGTACGAGATCACAACGACGAGGGGACGATGAGGACAAGGACGACACATCGGCAACAACGATATGTGCATGACCACACCCACATCATCACTGCCATCTGGAGGAGACAATGAGGAGGATGGGGATGCAACCACGCGGCCATGACAAGGAGGCGATGATGACAATGCATCAAGGATGGGAACGTGACCACATCCACAACCACAATGCGATGATGACGAAGGGACGATGGCGAGGACACAAGGACAAGGGCGCACAGTACAACGACCATCACATGATGAGGACAACGTGACCAACGACGAGGATGGGGACATTCCCACACCCATGACCAGGATTGGGGAACAACAATGATGAGGGGATGACGACAATGATGTGTCAAGGACGGCAACATGACCACATCCACCAACCATGATGGGATGACAACAAAGGGACGATGACAAGGACACAAGGATGAAGATACCACAAGGACGAGGATGTATAGTGCAACAAGGTGGCAGGATGGTGGAGGATGCAATGACCATGATATGACAAGGACACACGACAAGGAGATCATCTCTGATAACCACAGCATGACAAGGGAGGTGAGGTGCAATGAGAACGACACAAGCATGGTGTGGGACAGGGAACCTGTACCTTTGCAGATCTCTACCCTATCTGTACATGTTGCCTGGGCCAATATTACTATGATTTGTCCATGATGTGATGTCTGATATAGGCAGTAGAGAGATCCACTTTACCTTGCTGACATTATGTCAATATCAGTCGCATACGGGCAAAACCCCCGCCGAAACATTCGCAAACATCCTGGACGAGTTTAGGATCTCAGATAAGGTCAGTAGATAATATAATATATTCAATGCACCTGATAAACACAAATAGATATTGGCAGTGGTGGGGGACAATGTGTCCTCAAATGATACGATGACGGAACACTTGGACGACCTTGTCACACATTTTGATGGCAGTGCAAGCTGTGTGCGATGCATCCTGCACATCACCAATTTAATAGCCAAGAGTTTGTTGAAACTGTTTGATGTACCAAAGAAAGGGAGGTGAGAAGTACAGGCTGACGATGAGATGAACACTGATCTCCAAGGCTGGAGTGACAACAAAGGAACTATGGATGCCGAAAACGAGGACAATAGCCTTGAGGGTTGGGTTGACGAGGTCGAGACATTGACCAATGAGGAACAAGTCGAACTCAAGGAACATGTAAAGCCGCTAAAAACGATCCTTGTCAGAGTAAGAGTAACAAGCCAAAAAAGACTTACTGTCACTGAGTACCATCGGCACAGATCCACAAGTTGTCCTTCAAGATCATTCATTCCACCACCATCTTGCTCCCAGCATGGAAAACCACCGTCGAGGAGTTCCAGTTGTCCATCAAGATGATACCGTGCAATGTCAGAACTCAATGGAATTCGACTTTTGATATGGCCGATGTCGTGCTTGAATACCGGGACCCAATTGACACTATCATTGACAAGCGGAAGCTTGGGCTTAATGGCTGTAGCCTTGACAGCCATGAATGGCTGCTACTGGGTCAGCTGAGAGATGCATTGAAGGTGCGTGTTGTGCTTACTTAGCATCAAGTCACTGTGACATGTCAAGATCCTCAAGGATGCAATGTTGTTTTTCTCGTGCAAAACCCCAAATCTTGCCTTGGTGATCCCAGCCATGGATTACATCAATGAATCCTTTACCAACAGCATACTATTGAAGGACACTATTGACCCAGCCATCCGAGCAGCCATCCGGCTGGTGAAGAAGACTCTCAACCGGTATTACACTTTGACAGACACATCTAGCTTGTATCACATTTCAATGGGTACATTTTCATGTATGTATTATTTATTGCTCACACTACACCCTTGCAGTTCTCCACCCTTGCCACAAGCTGGAATATTTCCAGAATGCTGGATGGAAGCCCACCTGGATTGCAACTGCACGTCGTCTCATATGAGAGGCATTCAACAAGTCCTATGCAACACACTACGTACATACAGATTCAGATGATGATTTTGGCAAAAAGGTATCCGTTCTCTCACTCTAAATAATTTGTATATCACTAATTTCGTGCATGGCAGACCAGCAACACCGTGTATATATTTGACAATCTCCCAAGCCTTGTCAAAAGGGGACAACCAAAGGATGAACTTGACTCCTACCTCACGACGGAGGTTGAGGAATTCAAAAGTAACAAAGATGGTCTTCAATGGTGGCACGATCATCAATCTACATATCCGCACCTCTCTCAGATGGTGTTGGATTATCTATCAATCCCTGGTATGTACCACATTAATGATCACAATTGACTATAGCTAATTGTACCATGCTAGCAATGTCTGTTGATGTCGAACGCCTTTTCAGCCGTGGCCAGATGATCTTATCACACATGCGTCACTGCCTCTCTGCTCAATCCGTTCATGCTATTCTTTGTCTCGGTTCTTGGAGTCCCCAGGGTTTTGTCGAAGATACTGATACTCAGAAGCTGGCCACTATGGATGAGATTGAAGGGGACTGTGACATTATGCTGGAACAGGATTGGGATCGTATTAACATAGACTAGTGCTCACTTTCTTTCCATATGAGAAATATGCACATTTCTGTCGAGAACTATGGTACCCGATGGGTAACCCACGGGTGTACCTGCCATGGGTACAGGTGCGAGTATGTGCTCGTCCCAGAGGTTCAAGGTAGTTGTAAAAGTGGGAAGGGTGTGCATACGACTTTTTCCAGTAGCGTTTGTAGTTTTCTGGGTGGTTTCCGAAGATCTCGATGATGATAGAGAATATGCGAAAGGGAGTTTTTCTGAAGAGACGATATCTGAAAACTATCCTGAGACTGTTGACGGCGGGTGGAAATACTGCTAGACCTTTGCGCAAGGTCTCTAAGACACAAAACTGGCGGAAAGGAAGATAATATTGTCCCCGAAGGGTACAGGATTTTATGGTCCTCAGGTATTCCCTGGACTCTATCTAAATACGGCAAGTTGAAACACAGAACACAAACTCAAATATAAAAAGAAAGTATTATGCAATGAATCAATAAGAAAGTGATAGGCACCCTGAAGGGAACGCGGCGGAAAACGATGGTGACCTAAGAAAGCGGTACACGCCCTGAAGGGAATGCAGTGGAAAACGACAGTGACGTAAAAAGCTCACTAAGATGTCACAAGGCCTAGATCATGGCCCGCGCACCTAAGATTGCCGCTGTCAGATGCTTAGTCGTAACAATTAGAGAGATCAGGGTGAATGATTTGGAACTATGCAAAAGGTTAAACAGGAAATGAAACAAGTAATATGAATGAGAAAATAAGCTCCGGGATGCTTGGGCGATCCCTGGCAGAAATGCAGAATTGAGGAACATGTACTTGTTTTAGACTTTCGGGGCTGCTCGGATCTTCAGGACACGACAGAAAACACGCATGACGGATTTGGACCACTTGGATGACGACCAAAGAACAGGGGAAAGGGGCTCTACAACCGTAGAGAGCCACGGGCTCCTACAACGCCTCAAGCTTTAGTTCACACCATAGATGATTACCGTCGTAATATTGATGTGAGTAAAAAGGTAAGGCATAAGTCAGCCATCCTATAGATGGCCTTCGCCTTGTATAATGTAGATAATATAATATATATATATATATAATATAATTGAATGCATGTGATCATCTAGATCACATGCATATGAATGCGAGTGACAATATGTCACCCACTCAATGACAGATAAGGGTCTCAGCCCCTTACAGATAGTATCCAGGATCATCACCTGGTTCAGGTGTATCTCCACGAGGTATAGGGATACATACTTGTATTTGTTCAGTTGGAGATTTAGAACAAGGTCTAATGTCCACTGATTGATGATCAGTTTGATTGTCTGGAATCGGAATAGGGGCAGGTCCATCTTCTTGGCTTCTAAAACAATGTGGAAATAGCTCTCATCAAATGTAGCATTAGTAGTGATCACAACTCTATGCTTAACTTTGGACCAGAATCGCCATCCTTTTGTGTTGGGTTCTGTCATATCCATAATATTCACCAAGTCCAACTCCGGACCTCTAGACCAAACTCCTCACCAACTCCGGAGCGTTCTCGCCCAAGACGTAGTCACAGGCAATTGGACTTGTATACCCGACACTCTATCTCTTCA
>JBBPQH010000169.1:0-26203 GCA_038092475.1 Boletus tomentosulus
CGGCAAGGGAGACGATGCCAAATTCCACGGAAAGAATTGTAGATTCGCAGATCAGCGGCTTTCGTTGCCGATCCCATAATTGAGATCACATTACTCAGAGTCACTTGGCGCGAAAAAAAAACAGCGCACAAGTCGCCGTCGCGAAGATGAACCCGCGCTCGTAGGTTCCTGGAATTTGAATCCGTGCCGGATCTAGGCTCGAGTCTGACTCAACTTTCTGGCGTCTAGTTGCTTCACAGAACATTCATAATTTTCTCGCAATTTCCATCACATATACAACTATTCACACCGATTTACACTGGACAACAGTACATGATCTCAACTCTCAACTCTCAGATCCTAGCTCGCAGGGAGAACGCCTCGTTTGCAGAACACGCTCGTCAGCTTGATGAACAAGGAGCTATGCGAGCACAACACACCTATCCGATAATCACATTGGCCTGCAGGTTGTTGCCTTCGGCGACAGTGAACTTCACTTCGAACTTCGTGCCAGCAGCGCTTGTCACGTTGTACTCAGGCAACTGTTTCTCCCTAATCCAGTCACGTCCCCCATTGTTGTAGTACTCTCCGTTGATCTTCAGAGCCGTCGCCTCGGGGGCAAGGCCGGTCACGATGTCGGTCCAGCGCTTGTAGTTGTGTACACCGACAGCGACAGTGATGCGCTCGTTCTTGTCCGACACGAAGCGAAGCACACCAGACGTGCCACTCTGTCCGATGGTGAGCTTGAGCACGCCGTCCGCCTCGGACCAAGTTCCGCCGTTGCCGTAGTACCAGACGGTCTTCTCGACGATGTGGAAGAAACCACGGTCAGGGTTTCTCTGGTAGACACGAAGGGCGATAGTATAAGACATGGTGATGTCTAGACAGGGTTAGTATCAGTAGAGCGAGCATGCAGGCGAAGAAAGAACAGACTTGTGATATCCTATTCGAAGTGGATGGTGATCGACAACAGCTAATGGAGTTTATATACTGTTTTCCTCGTCCGAAGAGGCAGAGCATATGACCTACATTAGTTTGAGGTCACCGCTGGTCGAGTTCGGATTTGGTGATTTATTCGTACCGTCATCTCCGTCATTCTTGAATATGATCTGGAGGACTTCTTCGTTTATTTGCGCCCTCTAGCTTCTGGAGATCATTTCCGTTCTTACAAATGATTGAAGCTCGATTTTTCCAGGACTCACGAGCGGTAATCAACCCCGATGGGGCAGAGCGGGAAGAGAGGGGACGAGATGAATATTAAACATCTTGCTAGACCATCCGGTGAGCGTCAGGTCTAAAAGGATGTCCTCGTACTTGCCAGTACTACACGAGGATATCACTCGGGCTCTTGATCCTGGGAAACCGACCTTTATGCAAGTCGTACCTGAAAGCCGTTATGTGCACTTTGGTTTTCTGTGGAACGAGTGCTGGCCATCGCATTTGTGCCTGCACAGACTGGTGTATCGATAACGGTTAGGCTGTTTAGACAAACGTGCAACAATACAAAGTGTCACCTGTTTGCCTAGAACATCCGAAATGTGAATTCGACTGGAACAATCTGATGAGAAACTACTCGCACCTGAATGTATTTCCTTTGATAGTTTCATGGGCGCGAAGTCTGGCCCCGTCTCGGCTTGCCCATCAGCGGGACTCAGAGCATGTAATCTCGGATCCTGATTGATATAACATCTACAGAGGGAATTAGAGGGGAAGAGAGATCCTTCTAGTCTCTGGGAAAGAATGGTAGAGAAGATTTGGAGTAATGGGCGGGCGATGGATTTCAGCATTCGACCCCCTAGTGCTGTGCTTGACCGCGTTCGCCAAATGTCCGTCTGCTTCGCACATTCAAGTATCAGAGTCTAGAGTCGGCGGAGGGTCCGACCCCCATTTTCTTCCTGCGTGACGCCGCTTAGCTATAAATTAGAACATACAATCATACGAGCCTAGGATGTGAAGAAATGGAGGGAAACTAGCCAAACGATTACATGACGCAAGCCTGTTGCCAGCATCTATTAGTATGATCTCAAAAACCATTCCTCCTGCACCGCTTGCGGGAAGGCCGTTCCTGCGAGAATGCGCCTTTGAACTTCGAGTCGGCTCCATCCGAGAACGAGAGCTGAACACCTAATTGGACTGTGATAGGGTGGGCAAGGTATCCCAGACGACCTTGGTCGGCCGTTCATTCAGCTTCGCGTCTCCTTGAGCCCGGCGGATCGTGGAGTCGACCGGCAGGTGGCGGCGTTGCACTCGTTTCAGCGTCTGTCGTGTTTTCAAGGTCGACGTGTTTTCAAGGTCGAAGTACAAGTGCATCTAGTCACACGCCTTTTCTGCGCGGCATTGAAGACTGGAAAGGACTGAACAATGTTAATGAGAAAGGGCTCGAGAACGACAAAACATAAACTACAGACTCAAAAGGGTAGCTAAGAGATGTCCCGTTGTTCGTGCTCTAGCGGATTCTTCCTACCATAAAGTTGTCATGTTCAACCTCTATAACACCCCCACCCTTTGCATCTGGTGGCCGCCCGACGGTAAATTTGTTCAAATCTATAGGATACCGTACCTCCCCGATCTTGCCCGCCCAGTCGAAATCGAGCAATACAAACTTGGACTGGTCAAGGATTGATGCCATGATGTTGGCATCCCGAATATCACCATGAACATATCCACCATCGTGAAGCTCCTTCACAAGTACTTTGATGTTGTGGAGGAGTTCCGGGGTCGCTTTGATATCGCGTAGCCACTGATGAGTTCTTGCGGACATCTGCTCCATGACAATTATCCACCATCCACCAGGGAGCTCTTCACAACCATGAAGTGCCGGTGCATGTCCCATGGTGAAGCATTTCTCATGGGCTTCCTTCGAATATCGACGGACGAATTTGATGCAAATTGGGGACTGATCCTCCGGTTCCATGATTTCGCCAAAAAACAAAAGCTTATCGTCGAATGGCTGTGACGTGTATTTGAATGTACGTTTACTCTGCTCCCGGAGGGAAGTGAACGAAATTGGATACGGAAAAAGTTGGAGTTTGGGAGATGGATTTGGTGCCTCGGGGAGATTCTGATAGTGGTTTGTCAGGGTCTGTACAGCATTCCTGAACGCGCCAAGGTGACGGGCCACTGTAGCCTGCGCCCAAGTATCTGTAGGGTGGTAATGCATCGAAAGCGCATTGGAAAGTATTTGCACCGTTGGACGCAAGTTCCATACAGCTCCTGCGAAGGTGATCCATGGCCCTATTTGGAGGGAAAATGGGATCCTGAATTTGCAAGGAGCAAGCAATAGACTGACCAAATAGAAGAAGAAGAATACAGGGTAGTGGGTCTCCATTCAATGCCAGCTTTCTGGTCTTCTCCAAGTAGTACGATATCGCTTGGAAATAAGGTTCCACTCCCGTACTCCCAACTTCATTCTTGAACTCCGAGATAACACAAATATAGGGGCTGTCATCAACAGATATAACACCATCTGTTGGGTACTGGCCTGAAATATCAATGAAATGAAATCCATTGTTGGAAAATAGATCTCGGAGTGCGGAAGCTCGTCTGCTTTCATTGTAATAGATATCAGACATTGTAGTTGAAAGTTGCATCGCAAAGGCTTCATCATCAGGTGTTACTTCGAGGGTCATGCAATCAGTGATGAACTGGCCGAACGACGAGTGGAGTAAAGTTGCAGGAATTGTTGCGGCAGTTGTTCGAGGGCGGCCACAAGGAATGGTTGTTCGTGAGTTGTTCTGACGATGAAGGAAGTCTGTTGGCTGCCCCGCAATCGATGGGGCACACATTGTGTTATTGTTGAGAAACTGCGCACGTTCAAACTCAACACGTTTCGGTGAAGAGACATCGGACTCTTCCAAGGAACGTTTTTGGGGCACTTGAGTGTCATCAGACTTTATATGTGCAATTTGGTTATCCACCTACCGACTTGTGAAGGTACATCGACCACGATATGAGTACGACCTTCAGGAGGAGTGGTGGGAAAATACCGAGCTAACGGTACATCGACGAGCATCGGTTGATTAAAATCAATCGACCTCATGGCCTCGTCGACATCGGGAGTGTCATCAGAGACTCTGTATATGTCAAGCATATTTGCATCAACGTGGCCAAAGCCCACAGGCTTCTTGTTCTTGATGAGTTTTTTGAGAGCCCCCACAGTCTCTGTCGGCGAAATCTTGACAGGGAATCCTCTGTTCCTACCCTCGCCCCGCACGTGGCAGAAGATGGTCATTTCGATGGCAGGCCTGGCCGCATGCAAATCTAGATGTTTGTCAGAGTGGCAACAGGATACAATGATAAATGCGCACCAAGATCGGGTGCATGGACAATGATGAGCTTCCCGCGTAAATTAAAGTCGGATAATCTTTTTCGTGTAATAAGGTATTCTTTGCCTTCAGGCTTCCACTCATTCAGGGTAGGTTCAAAGAGGTCGTCATCAGGAAAAGGGACTGGATAAAGGTGAAGTCTGTCCGTTTCAATGCGGTCAAAGGTCACCGGCTTCTTGATTTTGATGGCGTCTTGGAGATTCGAAACAGTCTTTTCGGATGAAATTTCCAGAGAGAAAGTCGTGTCACCCCCGCCGTAGACCCAAAAAGTCAGCTCGAGCGAGTCCATGTCGTGGCATGGAGACAACGAGCGGGGTTTATGTAAGCCTCTTCGCTCATTCCTTTTCATGGAAAGTCGTTACATAAGTCTTCTGGATCTTCGATAAGTACATGACGCCTGAGGCTGAACTCAAACTCATTCCGCTGTGAGAACCCCGACGGATCTTGCCAGAGTGCGCGCACAAGTGGCATCTGTCAACGAAAAGTGTCTTTGGACAGTCTTTGGACAAGTCCTGCATCAGACAACCGAAAAGTCAGAAAAACAGCAAAATATACTTTCTAATTAGGAAGGCGCTCGCAAGCGCTCGGCTGGCTGTTAGCCGACCTGTTTCCACCAATCAGAGTGCTTGAATGCAGTGTGGAGAGTCGTCAAGCGATAACGTTACTCTTCTGCTCGACAGATCTTGAAGGAGCACGTTTATGTAAACCAGGGTGGCCCGATTGCAAAGTCTAATACGCAACCCTCAACAGGGCGGGCTCAACCCGAGCTAGGTTCAAAGCTCACGAGTCACGAGCGCATACCTTGAGAAGCTGAATCAGGAGACGTTCACCCTCCACTTCTCATCCGTGCGATCCAGCCCATCCGCTACACGCGCGCGACGCCGACCATCACATCCGCCTTGTTAGTACGAAGGCTCAACAGCGAAAAAGCAACGGGCCTGTCAACATGCACGTTTAGATCATGCTGGAGGCATCGTCCGTCGAGCTTACCAAGGGCGGCGGAAACTGGCCATTTGACATCTCCCGTGAGTCTGGCGTTCACTCGGTTCAGTATATCCCCGCACAACCAAGACAATTCATCCATACTTGCGATAGCTGTCACATAGCCAATTAGTCTTGCACGGATGCGTAATGACAAGCACACGCACTTGGGATCACCCTGGCGTGGCTTATGAGGCTATACAGAATCCACGACAGACGTACGTGCCTTGAAAATGACGAAGTCACTGTCACGCAGCCACTCCTAAAGCTGGCTGGTTCTTTCCTTCATTTTGCAGTACGGCCACGGCTCGGTCCAAAACTTGGCGAGCGTTGGCCATTGACCTCTTTGATATCTGTGCTCAGAACAAAGATCCCTGTTCAAGATACGATCGCCATCGCATCACCATTTGTTCTGGATGTGCAGGCGATTTGGCGTTGTAAGCGACGACTGTTGAAACAAAATTAAGCATTTGACAGGATCGCCGCTTTGAACAAGTGGGACCTTTCTTTGTCAAGCTCGAGCTGTGTGGAGAGTCTGAAACATGACTGAGCAACGACAAAAGAAAATTGGTGGATATTCTGGTGATATGGTTGAAAACAAAGGCATTGGTTTTTTCCAGATAGGGCTTATTGTTTCGGGGTAAACGTATTCTTTGCGAGCGTACAGTAGTAAGTTCGGATGATGGTTGGTGGATGTCTTACCTGCGAGAACGCATGCAGCTGGGCGATCTGCTCCCTGAGCGTTTCATTGACTACGAGGACAGTCAAAGGTCGACTCGGTGCTGGCAGCAAGCGTGGTTTTTCCCTCGAATGCCTGCAGATGGATGTTGGCCGGAGATCAATGCGGCCAACGTAGAATACTTACTTCGCTGACGATGAGGACGTTGTAGCTCTCTCCGCATCCGCTCGAGACGTCCTCGATGTCGACGTGCGGGACGGGGAAAGCGTTGCGAAAGGCCTGCTCAAGCTCGTCGCGCTGAATCGGCTTGGTTGATAAGCCAAGATGCTAATCAGCCCCTCTCGCAGCTCTGACCATGACCCCGCCGTACTACCCAAACCTCGCCAACGCAGCGCTCACATTCCCCGCCATCGACAACCACGCCCACCCGCTCCTCACGGCCAACAACCGCAGCGCATTCCCAATCGAAGGACTCGTCTCAGAGGCCACCGGCGACGCACAAAGACATGCGTACAATACATTGGCTAGCCATCGCGCGACCGCGCAGCTGTCCAAGCTCTGGGGCTTGAAAGGCCGCACCACCTGGGACGCATTCACGCGGAAAAGACAAGACACTGACTATGTCGATCTCTGCAAGCTCTGCTTTGAGCCCACCGGCATCCAGTCCATCCTGCTCGACGATGGTCTGGGCGGCGTCGACGAGCTCGCCGAGTCGTACAAGTGGCACGACCAGTTCACGACCAGCCCCTGCAAGCGCATCGTCAGGATCGAGCCAGAGGCAGAGGTACCGTCCCCTTCATCTCGATTCCCCTATTTATTAACCCCTACAAAGAACATACTTCGAGAGTTGCTCGACAGCGACTCGCCCAAAGTATCAACGTCCATTGTGTCCGTCGTCAGTGTCTTGGAAGAACTGTTGGATAGGTTCAGAGCCGTCATTTCCGCCTACGCTCAGGACGACCAGGTCGCCAGTTTCAAGTCCATCGTCTGTTACAGGTATGATCCCTCTGAATGACATCTCGTGCAGACACAGATGGTGTTATAGAACGGGACTCGACGTTCCATCGTCAGCGACGTACGAAGAAATTGAGAGCGCAGTCTTGGATCTGATGCTACAGTACAAGACGACGAAAAGCCTCCGTTTACAACAAAAGGTACTGAACGATCATCTCGTTCGTATTGTGCTGCAGATTTCGGGCGAATACCACAAGCCGGGTAGGTTTCAGTCCTTTGCATCGCAGCCCGCTGACATTCAAACCAAATCAATAGTACAGTTCCACACGGGTAAGACCGTATCCTACAGCACAAATTCATACTCAATTGTGAGTAGGTTTTGGGGACAATGATATCCGCTTGACCAAGTGCTCGCCCGCACATATGCAAGCCATCATCGAGGCGTACCCTGACACGCCCATTGTCCTCCTCCACTCGAGTTACCCTTACACCCGCGAGGCTGGGTATCTGACATCGGTATACGACAACGTCTATCTGGACTTTGGAGAAGTATTCCCGTTCTTGTCGGGCGACGGCCAGCGCGCAGTCATTCGACAGGTGCTCGAACTCGCGCCGACCAATAAGATTCTGTGGTCGAGTATGATTGAGTCACCACGTGGGTTTAGGGACGATCACTCACGCGCGGTTCTTTGCAGCCGACGGGCATTGGTGGCCAGAGTCTTACTATTTGGCAACTATTCAGGCACGTCAGGCGCTCTCCGAGGTTTGTTTTCCCAACCCAACACGTTCAGCGAACTAAATTAACACAGGTGCTTTCCGATTGTGTGCGCCGAGAAGAGCTCACAGAAGAGCAAGCAATCGAGATTGTCCAGAATGCTCTTTTCCACAATGCAAACAGACTATACAACCTGGGTCTTGAGCCTAACACGAGTATCTTGTGAGCGACGCCAGAGGTAACCCCTGTGTAGCATAGTATCAGTTGTATCTTTATTGCTATTTAATACGCCAACGACGGACACTGTTACTTTATTCAAACATCATCATCGAATACAAGATCAATGCCTAGTTCGCTCGCAGTTTCGACTGCTGCCCTTTGCTTTTCGTTTGCAAACATCAAGATGGATTCGAGAATCCCCCGTTGTCCTGGGGTCAATGTCAGACGCATCGCCGACGATGGCCAGGAATGCCCACCCGCGATATAGTGCTCCAACATAACCCTGACAGCTGGTCGAACGTAATCACACTGTCGAACGTCGTCCACGGTCTTCATCCTGTCGAGTTTCGCCCGCACCATGTCCGACAACACGCCCGCCGTATCGAGCTCGTCCTCGAACACATACTCATTTTGCCCCGTGACGACCCTGTCGCGCACGTCACGCCACAGACCGTCGACATGCTGCGCGAGCCAACCGACGACCCACTTTTGCGCGGAACCGCCAATCTGGAGCGTGATCGTGTCGTCTGGGTTGTCTGCGATCGAGAAGCCATAGCCGAGGATGAGCTCGTCGTTGGGTTTCGGACCGTAATTGTTGAACACCTCGACGAGAGCGTCTGCTGCGGTGTCCGTGTCGGGTTGGGGGTGTGCAACGAGCGCGATCGTGTCCGTGGTCGTGTCTTTGCAGGAGACGATCCAGGAGACAGGTTGGCCGCGTTTGTGGTTCAAGAGATCGACGCCGGGGATGAGCACGGGATAGGTTGACGGGGAGGCGACGAGCGAGGGGGTGGGGGAGAGGATGGATGATGGGAACGCGCGGGACGAGAGATGGGTCGATGCGGACATGTACAGCTCCCTAGTGTGCGTCAACAGAGTATCGCTGGTATGAAAAGACGACAAACCAGGTGAACGCATCGGCCCATGCTGAGTCGACGGTCTGCACGAGGGAGCGACACTGGGTCCAGTCTGCCCGCCAATTGCGTTCGCGATCCAACGTCGCGCCGTACAAGTTGGTGCCGCGCAGGATCTCAAGCTCGGCCGTCGTGAAATGGAGCGACGTTGACAATTTTTCAGCGGCGGGCAGAGACTGAACATAGGGAAGGTGGTGCAAGACCTCGCTGCGTGATGATCAACTGGAAAGCAGACGAAATGAGGAGATCGGATGGACCTTTGGGCATAGACGTGGTGGAAGCAGAGGTAGGAAACGATGAGCTGCCGTTCTGACCAGACATCGAGCGAGCAATGGGCGTCGTCGCCGAGCAGGGTTTTCAGTGCTTCAGCTGCGACGTGCTTGGTGATGACGAGCGAGAGCGGGCAGACGACGATGGTGGTGTCCTCGACGATTTTCGGTGCGAGCACAGAGACGCCAAACGGACCTGCTCATTGTCAACGACGGCGACGAGCCCAAGTCTGTCTGTCACCTTGAGCGTCGAGGACGACGCGCGGATGAAATGCACCGCCGTGCGCTGCGAGCCAGTCGCGGAGACAGTCCATTTCTGGTTTCTCACCTTCAACCGATGGCCCCCTCGACCGAGCAGTCCTTTCGAAGCAGTCTTTCTCAGTTCCGCTGGGCGCGCGGCGCCGACGACGACGCACAGCAGCAGCCAGTCCAGCAGTCGAACCCGTTTTCACGCTTCTACAGCGCCGTCGCCGGCGACTATGTACCGCTCCACTCCAACGAGCGCAGCAATGAGGAGGAGGCCTGGTTCGCCCTGTCCAGATGGGAAAGGTACGCCCATCTCTTGCACTAGCCAGACTAACCGACCGTCCTAGACTGCTAGGCTTTGGCGTATGTCTCGTCGGCGCATGCGTCTGCTTCTTCTTCGCCTTTCTCGGTCTCCCCTGGCTCGCACTCCGCCCAGCCAAGTTTGCGCTCGCATTCAGGTGCGCTCTCCGGTCTGTTCAGTGCTTTTTCTGACGCGGTTGCAGCATGGGAAGTCTCCTCGTCATGGTCGGGCAAGTACACCCCCCCCCTCTGCCCCGCAAAAACACTGACCAAAACAGCTTCTCAGTCCTCATCGGACCCATCAACCACATCAAACATCTCGTGTCCAGGGAACGTCTTCCGTTCTCAGCCGTCTACTTTCTCAGCTTGGGTCTCACCCTCTACTTTGCGCTCGGGGTAACTCGCATTTCCGTGTCGTTTCTCATCTGACGTTGATCGCTGTTGGCAGGCACATTCACAGCTCGGCTCGCTGTTGGCTGGCATCGTCCAGGTCTGTCTACGCGATCTAACAATCCATCGTGCTCATCACCCTTAGGTCGTCGCTTTGGTGGCCTACGTACTCGCATACTTCCCCGGAGGGACACAGACTCTCCGTGTCGGCGGTCAGATTGCCCTTCGCGGCGCAGGAAGCCTTCTCCCCCTTTAACTTTAAGTAATACTCTACTTACATCTCATCCCCTCAGTCTTGTTACCACTTGTTTATCTCTTCGTGTGCAATCATATCATGACACCATCTACGTGTGCAGTCATTTTGGAATGAAACCCTACTCCAGCAGCCCAACCGTATCCCTCAACCTCCGCGACATGACCTCAATATACCCCTGGTACGACTGCCAATCCTGTCCAATCGTCTCCGCGCTCTGTCAGAGTTCATCAGTTCCGCAAACCCCTACAATCATGCCACTCACGAGATCGAGACTCGATATCCGCGTCAGCGCACCCACGACCCGCTTGCCCGCCTCATCTTTAAACATGTTCGCGTCCACCACGGGCAACAACCGCATCGACGCCCGCAAGTTGGCAGCTGGCGGTGCAGCCCGGTGTGACGGATCCGTCTCGGCGTAGCTCGCGAGATGCCTCCAAAGCAACAACAGCACCATCTCCGTCGTACCGAGCACCGTCTTGACTTCATCCTGAAATTCCAACTTGAGTCGTTGATACGCTTGATGGATCAAGGACCGCTTTTGCGCAATGTCGAGGTCCTGCAAAAACGCAGGATCCGAAATGCTGACGATCTGTACAAGTAAACCTTTAAACAGAGAGTCAGCGGGTGACATCACCACCTACTTCTTGGATATTGTCCACACGAATGTGGTCTCGCGAGGACAGCTCCGCAGAGAGATCCGCAATTTGCTTCAACGTCGCTGCGAGATCGTCACACAGACTGTACAGAGCCTCGATCGCATCTCCCACAGTTGGAATAGTGGCTAGCAAACGCGGGTCAAAGTTGGTCCCACCTCCCAAAATGAAAACGCACCAATCACCCGAGTCGGCCGCTCATCGTGGCGAGGCACCGACAACACAGAAGAAAGTACCAACGTCATCTCCGGTTCCGTAAAATCGCTTGCTGTGCCTAGATACTCTATGACCGCTTTTCGAAGCAAAAGCTCCTGTCGTCGTACTTGGACGTCAAACTTGGTTTCCGATTGATGTCCGGGCGCAAACACGCTCGCGAGTGCAATCTCGCTGTCCGTCTGCGGTCGTACAGATTGGCTCCATCGACCGTTGCCGAGACACCGAGCAGCGAGTCCCAGAATGGCCCCGTGGATGCCACCAAATCCAGTGTTCATCGTCAACTAGGTTCAAACCGTCAGCCCGTAAGACAGTGAGGTATACGACTGAGACTTGCCAGCTCCGATTTTGGAACCAAGGGAAGAAGACTGCCACTCAGCGATACAAGCAGGTGGACCTCTTCAATAAACGGCAACGCTACTTCTTCACTATCATTTTTGAGCATGATCACGATCGTGTCCCTGTGGCTTGACAAGAACTCGAGCGCCTTGTAGAAACAAGAACTAAGTATACACGAGCCATCACCAAAACAGATGCACGCACTTGATTATTTGCTGTCGTATGTTTCGTACCCAGCGAAGCGAGCATGGCGACTACGAGCTGCAACGCAGGCATAAACAGCTGATGATACCGTTGGATCGCCGATGGCAAAAACGAATCTTGGTCTGCACCAACATCAGCCAAACGACACGCGAGGACGCCGCGACACGCACCCATAAAAGACTGGTCCTCTTCGGGCCGCGCGTCCAAAAACTCGCACTGCGACAAGATGGGGAGAATCTGCGCTTCCAGCAGCCGTTCTGCACCCGGTCTCGTCTGCGCCATCCGCGTAAACAGCGACATCTTGGCTTCATACACGTACAGCGGGTTCAAGTCATCTATCACCGCCTCAGCCCAGCACAATAAAAAAACGCCGAAAAAACGCACCCGGATCAGGCTTGAGCACATACTGCAAATGCATCTCCGCCTCCTTGATCCCCCTCACGAAATTGGACAGCACGCCATACTTGACCATCGTCGACAACAGCACGCGCGACTTGTCCGCCCGGCAGAGATGCGTGAGCGCATCGAGGAGCGTAAACGCCACTGTCTTCCACACCTCGGTCCCATCAATCGCGTCGCGCGAAATCGTCGTCACCAACCGCTCTAACACACTCTTCATCGTGGAAAAAGTGCCGGTTTCGAGTGCGGTCGTGTGCTGCGTAGGACGTGTCGGCGTCGGCGTCGACCGCGCGGACCCTCCCTGACTCTCGGCGAGGGACACATCTTCTTTCCAACTGAACGCAGATACCGACAGCGCAACAGACCGCTTCCCAAACGTGTCTACGACCTCTATATCCGGATGCCCGTCGTCGGCAGAGACGAGGTGCAGATAGTTGATCAAGCACGCATACAAGTTGCCGCGCACCAGCTCGGAGCCGTTGTTGTCCAGAATGCCCTCGAGCAGGCTTTTGAGAAGCGCGTAGAGACGCTCCGTCGGCAACGAACCCGCCTCGATATCGCCTCCTGCAGACTGGAGCATGATCTGGTGACGTCGGTCCTCGCGCAGCTTTGTAATCGTAGACAGGATAGCCTCAGAGAGTAAGACAGCCGTCGCTTCCTGGACGTCGGAGCGCACGATCCCTGGGAGAACGTGCAGCAGGTCAAATAGCATGTTTTCACGTCGATCGTGTGGAAGCCGGTTGAAGCACTTGGTGAGCGCCATGTCGAGCAGCCGGCGCCACGCCTCATAGCCTGTCGAGACCGCGTACGAAACTTCCCTTCTGTGATTCTCGATCGCACAGCTTTCCAGAATGTAGACCGTTTCCGCACTGACTTTCTCCGCTTGCGCCGTCGTTGCGATACGTCCTTGGGAATGGAGCGTCCGACATGCAGCCATGAGGAGCGACAAGAGCGCAGACTGATCCACCACCTCGCACCCCGCCGGATCCACACGAGCACACGCGTGCAAGTTAAGCGACGCCAGATACTCGAGGTCGACAGGTGTGGTAGTGAGCGAGTCCGACCAGTCGAAACTCAACGACTGGACAAACTCGATGATACGCAGATGCGACTGACCCATCTCCCTAAACGGCTGAAACGACATGCCCAGTTCGTCCTCCCAGTCATACTCTCCCATGTCCTGCGTGTTTTCTGTACCAAACAGGATCTGCAAGATCTCGAGGACGCCCTTGTGATGTCCCTTGTTCGTCAACACGTGCAGATCGAGCGCCGCGAGATCCAATATCCGGGAGCGCAATTCGATGAATGCGCGGAGCGTCGACACGGTCGTCAACACACGCGATCCGTCAGGGTACATGACCTCGATGAACGGCTCCTGAGACACCTCCGGAACCCTCGACGGGATCGCCGCGAGGTGACGCACGAAAAAATCTTCCCTCGTGCGTAGATACCGCATCGCTGCATCTGAGGTACGAGGGTGCACACAGAGTTGGTGGATGATGCGATAACACCGCTCGCCTAGTGCTGGCAGGACGTTGAAAAGTGGTTCCGCGTGCATCGCCGCCCTCCGCTGTCGTTCTCTATCCTTGCCCTTTCTCATCCGCGGTACACCCACATTGACAAGATCGAGAATAACGTGTACACACGTCCGGCGTGCGCCAATCGCATGCGGGTCTTGAATCTGATGGTCATTCTCTGGGCCGCCGAACAACAGGAAATGGCCAATATTGGGGAATGTTGTTCCGGGTTCCGTATTGCGGATGAGAAGGTCAAGGACCGCAACCCGGATAGCTTGATCCAACGGTTCTTGTGTTTCTCTATCTGCAGCACCAGCACCGGTGGTTTGCTCCGCGGTTGTTTCGGCCGCCTCAACGTCATCCAGAGCCTCGATGTCTAATAATTGCCTGAATCCACTGAGAATACGTTCGGAATCGGGACTGCGTTCGATGAGTGTGAGAAGACTTGAGACGGACGCCGAAGAGGAGAGCTGAGAGATGATCTTGACAGCGAGTAGAACAAGCTCTGGGTATGTCGGGTACACTGCATACGATGCGATTGCGGGAATATACTTGGTCCCATACGTTAAGGCCTGGTCAAACCGCGTGTAGAAAGATCTCGACTGGACGCTCCCTACGAATGGCGTGCTGTCAAATTCAGAAAGGATAGGGACGAGGACGTCAAGGAAGATGTCTTGAATATCGAGTACTCGGTGGATGATGCGGAGGACACGAATGATTGTGAGCAAAAAATAAGGTTCTTCAGAGGGAAGCTCGCGCTCAAAACCTTCGATCCCGTCGACGATGTAGGAAAGGATAGTGGATTGGAGGGGAGAATTCGTCAGCAGGCGGGCGAGCACTTCGAAACCTGGATGGATAAGCAATGGGACAACTGTTTCTCGTTTCAACACCTCATCTCCAGTCCCCCTGACAAGAATCTCTATCTCCCAGCCTGCCAGGGCGCGTTCGACGAACTTGAGGCACAGATCGTTCATTCTCCATCTCTCCGAGTGTCGTGCGTACTCTCGACGAGGCAATCCAGCGAATACGTTATCCACCACGAAACTAACGTAAGGGCCGATGCCAGGCAGGCGGTAGGGTTGGCCGAGGGACTCGGGGATCGTATTGAGCGGCTCTGCATCGGCCAACAGACTTCGTGGCGAAAGCCTCTTTGGCGTGTGCAACAACGTGGCCAACAGATGCAAAAACGGGATGGTGGCAGGATACAGCTTGTATACTGCCTCCACTTCGTCCAATTCCACTTCCACCCCTTTGACAGGCGGTAAGACAGCACCTGCTCCAACTGCCCGACCCGATACGGACGCACGTACGTTGATCACCTCGACTCTCTCCATCAATGACCAAACACTCTTGCAAATATCCACACCTGCGACACCCGCGCCAGGTTCGCAAAATGCCGCCAGGACATCAAAAATTGCTCCCTTGAGCTCAAGCGGAATACCGAGGGGGACAAGCGACACAAGAGTTGGGATAGCGCGAAACTGGGTGTTTGAAGAAAGGGCGAGACGTACTGCGACGGAGCTCGTAGCCACGGTGGAAAGGAGACGAAGGAAAGATTGCGCAAGAAGTACATCCTTTGGTCCAATGGCGATGTGTTGAGGAGGCTGCTGAGCAGGTGGATGGGGAGGTTGCAAGGCAGCAAGAGAACCGAATCCACCAAATGAAGCGGCAAGGGATTGCTGAGGAGGGTGGTTCGCGCGAGGGCTCGAAGCGGGGGAAGCCCAGGACTCGAGAAGCCCAAAGATCGTGGACCATGATATCGAGGGGCCGGCGCTATACGAACCGGTGGAAGTCGGTAGACTGCTGCCTGGTATTACCTCCCCACCGCCACGAGCGAGAAAGTTGTACGCGAGCTCACTACACTGTTGGCCCTTGGCAAGACCTGAAAGCATATCGTACAACGCCATCGTCATATTCACGTCACGAACTTGGGTAGACCACACGGCCCACTGCAAGAATGATGGCAGCTTGCCCGCGGACATTTCTGCAATCTCCATGTACGACAGACCATGTGCTTCGCCAAGGGGGGTCGCACCCCAGAACTGCAGGGCACGTTCCGGTGGGAGAGACGTGTAGAGGATACCGATGAGCGAATACAACATAGCGATATCGTTTCGTGGTGTAGGTTGGTTATCGTTTTCACCACCGACAGGGGCAGCAGACCTAAACATCCTCGACCGATCCGTCCGGACGCTTGCAAGCACATCTTCCTGCCTTTGTTTTATTTTCCGCAGTTCGGAGCTGGCATACGTGAGCAGAGATCTAACGAGCACATCGCACGTGTTGAGTACCGGAAGCTTGAATTCATCAGCCAGTGACTCCCTTTGCGGTTGTTCCTGCTGCTCAAGGACAAGTTGGACAAGCTGTGCAAAGGAGCTTATAGGTGAAGTATGCGTGCGTTTCTGGAGCTGTATGAGCGTGGCAGCAAGGAATGTGAACGCGTCACCCTGAACGGCATTCCATATCTGAGATTCAAGCTCTTCAGTTTTAAAGCCTTCTTGGTTCTCGAGGGTGGGGTCGCGATGTCTGGCCTCCGTCATGAAGAGTGTCCACTTGAGCAGTACGGTTGCCTTCAAACCAGGCTCCTTCCAGTTTACGGTGGGTGCAAGCTGTCGTTTCATATATGCGATGGTAGCCTTGTCGATTGCCAGATTTTTGCGGACTTTGCCAGCGAATGAATGAGGATCTGCTGGGTCGAATGCAGCAAGGGTGGCAGCAAGAACGTAAAATACGGTGGCATCGTTTGAATTGACTGCGAGCCAATTGATCGACTTTTCCACTTCGTTTGGGGAGAAGTACCCTAGACGGGCAATTTGGTAATAGACCATGGATAGGTGCCGTCGCTCATACTTGAGTGAATCGTAGCGGGCATTTAAAATGTCGTATCCCAACGAAGGTTGTGAACCTTGAACGGCATGAGTAGAATGGCAAGTTTGAGAAAAGAATAACGCACCTGGACCGGAAGGGGGAACGGTGTTACTCTGCGCATTTTGTCTCGCTATCTGAGCGTGGACAACTGCTGCACCTAGAGACTCGATCTCCTTGAAGATACGAGAGGCAAGAGAGGCGTCGGGGCCGGCCGACTTTGTGGTAGGGACAAGCTCTTGCCGCACAAAGGCTTCGAGACGGAGATAGAGCCTAGGGGGGTCGGGTAGGTGCGCGAGTTCGGCGGCCTCGAATAGGTAACGCAGGCAATCGATGAGATAACGGCGTCGCTGATGGAACTCGGCAATGGTTGCCTCAATCGAGTTTACAGGGCCAATGTTTGGGTTGTCGGACATGATAGCATGGAGTATGCTGGCGATGTACTTTTCGGAGCATTTGAGCTGCTGCGCGAGGAATATGGCTTGTAGTGCAAAGTCTCCGTTGACGGCGAGTGATTTGCCGTCTATCGTGATCTTTCCTGCACAAAAGTAAGCGCCAAACGCGGTCGTGCATTGGAAAAACACGCACCAGACTGGAGTTCGCGTTGTTCTTGTGGTGAGGGCTGGCCAACGTCCAAGAGGTTGCGAAGACGAGACTTGTGAAGGATGAGGTCATCGAAAAGGTCTTGCTCGCCGTGCCCACGGGCGTTGAGCGTCGTGGCGAGGACGGACTTGAGCGCTGCGATTGACTCCATCGTCGGGCGTAAAGACCTTCAAAATACATTCACGCGCGCCTTG
This sequence comes from Boletus tomentosulus, assembly GCA_038092475.1. Classification (NCBI taxonomy): domain Eukaryota; kingdom Fungi; phylum Basidiomycota; class Agaricomycetes; order Boletales; family Boletaceae; genus Boletus; species Boletus tomentosulus. The sequence continues at coordinate 17,212 of JBBPQH010000169.1, forward strand.
TCTGTGTGTGAACATTTATCCAAAACGAGGTTCATCAATGGGGACAGCTTCTTCGGTACACAGACATGAAGTCGTGTGCTTGCAAGTCGTCCTCGTCCTCGTCGTTGTCGTCGCCCACCGCTCATTGCCAGACACGATGGCCGAGACGGAGATTCTGTACAGACAGTATATAGGCGAATCAGATTTACCCCACATCATGTCCTTGGTACAGAGTGAACTTAGTGAACCCTATGTCATCTACACTTATCGTTACTTTCTACACCAATGGTGAGTCTTGTTCATCATTTATCTTCTTTCTCGCTGAACTGTTTCACCCCAGGCCTCAGCTCGCATTTCTCGTGCGTTCTCCGTTGCATCTGGTCTCCCTTGGCTTACCGAACTCACTCCAGGCGATACCGGCGGGGTCTTCGGTACCGATAGGCGTAATCGTGTGCAAGCAGAGCATGCACAAGTACGTCTCCAACAGAGGCTACATCGCCATGCTCAGCGTCAATAAGAATTGGCGCAAACGCGGCGTCGGTGAGCACGTCCCCTTCTGCGCCCATAATCCTTATCTCCCACTCATCCTCTCCCACGCAGCGAGCACCCTCGTTCGCCGTACAATTGACGTTATGAAATGCGACGGCGTCACCGAGGTACGTTACCATCTTAGCATGACGTCCCCTAGCAAACTCGTCCAATCCAGGTCGTCCTCGAAACCGAGTTCGACAACATCCCCGCACTCTCCCTGTACGAGTCCCTCGGATTCATACGCGAGAAACGTCTCTATCGTTTCTACCTCAACGGAAAGGACGCCTTTCGTCTTGTCCTTGCCGTCACCCCCGATCCAGAACAGCCTTCGCCCTACACCAGATTTCTCCCCATACGAGACCCCCCACCAATGTATTCCATCGACGACGACTACGACGACGACTAAAGAACTTCGTCTACATTGCCCCGTCCTGCATCATACCCACAATGCCAATCACCACTCGCATTACGTTCTATTCATCTCACTGCGTTCCTCTTACGTCGTCCAGCATACATAGTTCTAATCCCTCTTCCATCTCTACCCATACCTGCTCGACTAGTTCTCTATTGAGCATATTACACAGTTACGTTTTTCTTGTTTCCTTTCTTCTACGGGCCTTGTCACTCTGTACACTACTTGTAGGAATACACCTGACGGCACATCATGTGTAAATGCATCATTTCCTAAAATTTATTACACAAGGTCAAATTCGTAATTGATCGACACGTCACGCTCTATTAATTGTATATATGTATCTGATACACTTGTCGAGTATGTCTCACCGAGGCGAGATGAGAAAAGCAAGGAAAATAATAACAATGACTTGGTCAATTACATCCTCACAGTTCATCATGCTCGTATGGGATGTCATCCTCATCGCCAGATCCACTCCCTTCCGAGGAAGCATAAAGCTTGCTCGTGATGGGGGTGACAACACTCTGAACCTCTGCCAACTTCTCCTCTAACTCATCCGTAGTTGCAGATTGACCATTCTCATCAATCCACTCCGTCACTTCCTTGATGGCAGAGAGAAGCGTCTGCTTGTCATCATCCTCGAGCTTACCACCGAGACCGGATTGGTCGGCCAGTTGCGACTTGAGGCCAAACACGAACGAAGACAGCGAGTTAAGCGCTTCGATGCGCCTGCGGTTCGCCTCGTCCTCAGAAGCGAACTCCTCAGCCTCGCGAACCATCCTCTCAATATCTTCCTTGGAAAGACGTCCCTTCTCATTTGTGATGGTGATCGACTCCGATTTACCACTGATGCACACAAATCAGTCACATTGTCCCACAACAAGTCCCAATGGCACTCACGTTCCCTTGTCAGCAGCGCCGACTTTCATGATGCCGTTTGCGTCGATTTCAAATGATACCTCAATCTGAGGGACACCACGAGGCGCAGGAGGAATTCCGGAAAGCTCAAACTTGCCGAGGAGGTTGTTGTCCTTGGTCATCGAACGCTCACCCTCGTACACTTGAATCAGGACTGTAGGCTGGTTGTCGGCAGCCGTTGAGAAGCTGCAATAATTCATGAATACAACATTCAAACAATAAAACGCACAACCTACATTTGCGCCTTGCGAGTGGGGATAACGGTGTTACGGGCGATGAGCTTGGTGAAGATACCACCAGTTGTCTCAATACCGAGGGTGAGGGGGCAGACGTCGACAAGGACCACATCTTCAGTTCCCTGTTCACCGGAGAGGATCCCACCTTGAACGGCAGCACCATAGGCAACTGCCTCGTCGGGATTGATACCCTTCGAAGGTTCCTTGCCGTTGAAATACTCCTTCAGGAGCTGCTGAACCTTGGGGATACGAGTGGAACCGCCAACAAGAACAACCTGAAACCTCACTTAGCGTACAAATGAGGATGAAAATTTATTATTACGTACCTCGTCAACATCCTCCTTCTTAACGTTGGCATCCTTGAGAACCTGCTCAACGGGCTTCATGGTCTTGCGGAAAAGGTCCATGTTGAGCTCCTCGAACTTGGCCCTAGTGAGGGTCTCCGAGAAGTCGTTACCGTCATCAAAGGACTCGATCTCAATCCGCGTCGACTGTTGGCTCGACAAAGTGCGCTTAGCCTTCTCAACCTCGCGCTTCAACTTGCCCATGGCGCGCAAGTTGGTAGTCACATCGGTGCCAGTCTTCTTCTTGTACACCTTGACGAAATAGTCGATAACTCGGTTATCGAAATCTTCACCTCCAAGATGGGTATCACCAGCGGTTGCGAGAACTTCAAATACACCGTCGTCGATCGAAAGGAGGGAAACATCGAAGGTACCACCACCAAGGTCGTACACGATGATCTGAGACTCCCCACCCTTCTTATTAAGACCGTAGGCGATAGCAGCGGCGGTGGGTTCATTGATGATACGGAGGACCTGAAGACCGGCGATAGTACCAGCGTCTTTGGTTGCCTGACGCTGTGCATCATTGAAATCTAATTAATGTATTTAGTATTTTAGCTCCAATAATGCATCCAACCACTTACAGGCAGGGACCGTGACTACGGCATGGGTGACCTTCTCTCCGAGATATGCTTCTGCAGTCTCCTTCATCTTGGTCAGGACCATAGCACTGATTTCTTCGGGTGTCTGGAATGGGCAAATTGAGTTTGCAAGGATAATTAACGAATAGGATGTGCTCACGAATTCACGGGTCTCGCTCTTGTAGTTGATTTGAATGGCAGGCTTCCCGGCCTTGTCAACAACGTCGAATGGCCAATGCTTCATGTCGCGCTTGAGGTCACCGTCGTTCATCTTACGGCCGATGAGACGTTTGGCATCGAACACAGTATTTTTGGGGTTGGAGTGGAAGGCATTCTTGGCGGAATCTCCAACACTAGGAGATCTGTCAGTCGAGGCAGAAAACAGATATATAAACAAGGGACATACAGTCGTTCGTCCTCACCAAAGCCGACCCAGGAAGGGGTTATCCGGTGACCCTGGTCGTTGGCAATGATTTCCACACGACCACCTCTTTGAACACTGTGCAACTAGTGAGTTAGGATGTACCGAGTCGTCGATCGAGTAAACTGACCCAACACACGAATAACTGAGGGAAAAGATGAGTAGTGAGTGAGGACAGAGACAAGTAATACATACGTAGTTCCCAAATCTGCCATGATTGATGAGTATCATTGCATAGAATTTAGGATGAAGTGTACACACCAATACCGATGACAGTCCCATACTCGCTTTTCTTTGAGTCATCTTGCGCGGAGACGGCGGGGCAGAGACAAATGAGTGCAAAGAAGGTGAGGAAGATGATAGAGAGAGAGGACGCCAGGCGGCGCGACTTTCCGCGTGATGGGCGACGTTGTGAACCGGTCATCGTTGTGGACGACGATGAGCAGAGGAGAGAGATGTTGCTGTTTACAGAGAGAAAATCGAGCTTTATATGACCTGCTTGAGGCCACGTACAGAAAATGTTTTGACACGTCACACTTTTCCTCGTGACTTTACCACGGTCACATGATCAATGACTAGCATCACCGCCACCAACTTCAAGCGTATACTCTTTGAACTTGTATTACTATGAGCTTGGATGAGTTTTGAGTGCTGGGTTCATGTTCCGATTTCTTCCAGCTCAAGTTCCCATTTTGAAAGGTGTACTCCAATCGAGATAATGTGGTGGACAGTTGACATCGACGATAAGGAATGCATACGTCGTGTGACGACGGGCACGCTCGGCTTATCCTGACACCGGTCCCATTTCGCCTAACCACGGCGACGGTCTTTCCAGCCTTGGAGTCGGCCCCAGTCACTCTTGCCCGATGTCACGGTAAGCAGTGCTTGGGCGGCCACCAAATTGCATGATTGCATCACATGCACTGGTTACTGCGCGTGCTCAATTTCCTTATCATTCCAGTCATGTACGCGATATCACCTTCTCAGAGTCCGACCATGGGATAAAAGCAGCGTTTCGACCACTTTTCTCCCGAACTCCCACCTGGTTACCCACACGGCCGGTCTATGACCATGACTAACAGAGAGGCGATTGCAAAAGCCGATGAACAGCTCCTCGCTGAGCTTGGCTATAAACAAGAATTTAAGAGGGCATTCACGCCACTCGAGGTCACTGGGATTCCGCATTGACCTACAGCTATATCACTGACGGTGTCGTATCCATAGGTATTTGGCGTTGCATTCAGTGTCATTGGCTTGCTTCCCTCGATTGCGTGAGTATACTGACTCTTTATCTGCAATATGGGCTTACATCGTGTAACATGCAGTTCCGTCCTGACTTACTCCATCCCAAATGGCGGTCCCTCTGCAATGGTATGGGGAGTGCGTACCTTTTCTATCTTCTTGCTTGCTTCTTCGACATCAGGATGACATGAAAGTGCAACTTGTCACATTTGTTACTTTTTTTCCCTCCGGCCCAGTCAACATGTTCTAATCTATATCCTATTTCTCCAGTGGGCAGTCGCAAGTATTTTTGTCCTTTGTGTCGGTATGGCCATGGCAGAGCTTGCATCCGCAGCACCTACTTCTGGGGGCGTGAGTCACTCCTTGGTATTTTCCCGAGCACACGACACGGATAGTTTTTGATATAGCTCTATTTCTGGACTCATTCTCTATCACCTCCTCATTACCGAAACCTTCTCTCTTGGATCGTTGGTTGTAGGTCCACGTTCGAATGGGTCTTACAACCATTTCACCACTTTGTTAGATGCCAATACGATAGGCACCATTTCTGCAGTCGGTAGGTTCCATCCCATTGCGGGAACAGCGGTTTCGTTTGACATGTTCTTCTTCCCTTGCAGCCTCTATTGACTGGGGCTGCGCCATTCAGATTGCTGCAGCGGCTAGTATCGGCAACCCGAACTTTGTTGCTACGCAGGCAAAGACCTTGTATGTCACCCTGCATTCAACCCTCTGCAGCTTCTCCAATTGACATCTGTGCAGCGGGATCTACGTGGTAATAGTCTTATCTCATGGTATTATTTGCTCTCTCGGGACTGCCATACTTGCGCGGCTACAAAACCTCTATATATTGCTCAATTTCTGGTCAGTGTCTCTTTTCGTGAACGTCAGGTCGCAATCATTTGAGCGTCACATGTCTCTTCTAAAATGGTTGTTGTGTGGTGCCTTGAATACTTATTGACATTATTAGCCTTTGCTTTGGTGTAATCATCGGTCTCCCAGCTGCTACTCCAAAGGAATATATGAATAGTGCCAGCTTCGCCCTTGGAAACTTCACCAATCGTTTGGTTTTTCCTCCACGGTAGTTGGTGCTCGACTAATCTCGGTTGCTTAGTAAATGGCTGGCCCAATGGTTATGCATTTATCCTCTCCTTCCTTGCCCCTCTCTGGACGATCTGTATGTTGTTTGTCTTTTGGCCATGCCTCCTACAGTTAGAATGTGTTGACCATAGTCATCACACTGTCTAGGTTCATTTGATTCCAGTGTGCATATTAGCGAGGAAGCCGCGAATGCAGCCACCGCTGTACCGTGGGCAATTGTAAGTATAATTTGTGTTTCTGGTTAGTCAAACTAAGGCACGTAGGTTGGCGCAATCAGTATTGCTGGAGTGCTTGGCTGGGGTGCGCGGCCTAATCTATTGCAGTTTTTCCCATGTTTTGATGCAATATTCAGCCATCAACATCGCTCTTGCGTTCTGTATGGGCACCGACATTGCAACCCTCTCAAGCAGCCCTCAACCCATGGCCCAAATCCTCTTAAATAGTTTTGGACAAAAGGGTACCTTGGCTTTTTGGTCATTTGTTATCATTGGACAGTAAGTGTGCGTTCAATTCATCCATTACCTTTTCACTTATCATATGTTCAGATACATGATGGGATCGAGTATGGTGACTCTTGTTTAGACATTTGCCGCGTATTCTGTGTGGTGACACATTCTAGGTTCTCGCTTCTTCGCGCCAATCTTTTGCATTTGCCCGCGATGGTGCCCTCCCACTTTCAAGTGTCCTGTACCGCATGAATAGTTTCACTGGAACGCCCGTAAATACCGTCTGGTTTGTCGTCGTGATCTCCATTCTCCTCGGCCTTCTCTCCCTTGCAGGCGCTCAAGCCATCAATGCCGTCTTTGCGTTATCCGTGACTGGGCTCTACGTTGCATATTCCATCCCAATCGCAGCGAGGTTCATCTTCAAGAACGACTTCAAGCCTGGGCCGTTCAACCTTGGAGTGTTTGTCAGTCCCTCCCGAGTGATGCATGAGGCAAAGGAAGCTGATTCTGTATCGCACACAGAGTCTCCCCATCGGCATCATCTCCGTCACCTTCATGGCATTCATGTGTGTCGTGTTCTTCTTCCCCACTACTCCTCAGACGAGCACACCAACCATGAACTATACCGTTGTGGTGCTGGGCGGTGTACTCTTACTCTCGATCATCTGGTATTACTTCCCCGTATACGGTGGCGTGCACTGGTTCACCGGGCCCGTGTCGAACGTGGTCAATCTCGACGTTGGCGAGAACGCTCCGAGCAGGAATTCTTCCTTGGTGGATAAAAAGGAAGAAACGGTCAGGACCACTGTAGTGGTGAAAAGTGTGCAGGAACAATGATGCACCCTCACCCAGACCATTTGTTATTCCGTTCTCTATTAGGACCACTATCGACTTTTGCTGCTTCGCGTTATGCATCCTAACACCTAGATATCTTGATTTGGATTATACCTGGCGATACCAGTCTTACGCACCATCACTGAGAATGACCGACGCCTCATATATCAGTGTGTAGTTGATCATGTCTAGCTGTGTGTCCTTGATGTAGAATCCGCGACCCCTTGTCCTCTGGGATGTGGATGGGAGGCGACCATCCGATAATTGTCCTGTACGGGGGATCACTTGCTGTCTCCGTTACTAGTCCGCAATGATAATTAATGCTCTTGTCTTCCCCTTGGTAAAGAGAGAGCGTTGTATTTGGACTCTTGCGAGTATACGGAATCACTGCCACTGGCACTTTCGAAGCACACTCGGACAAGTGCTGTAGCAAGAGGAAGAAAATTAGCCAGAAGACGAGAACAGCCCGCACTCCAGGTCACTCATTCCGCGCGTGTGGACACTGGGCACATCGAATACTCGGAGCTGACACGATACATTATACATGTGTCCATGGCTCACTAAATAAAGTACATGCTACGAGTCTGAGCTGAGTCACTGTTCGCGCCTCCACAGGCAATAGCGCTTATACGCAGTGCGGTGTAGGGAACGAGGAAAGCAAGGCTGGAGCAGATCTCCCCAGTTCACTGGGAAAGACGTGATGGATTCGGATTCCTCACGTATGTAACGGGGTCAGCGCCAGTCGTCTCGAGCCTCTGAGCCAGTTGTGCAAGAAGGCGCCGGCTCGCCATGGCTAGTATCTTATCAACCTCACTCATTTCGAGCACAGGGAATAAGGTCTGGATGACTGCATAAGTACAGATCATCCCACGACGACAGAGGTGGCATACAACGGCCCATTCTCAAACCTGAATTCCCCATCGGAGCCTCGGAGGGCAACATGGAACGCGATGGACCTCAGCGTCAGCCAAGTTACGCCTCGGACGACGACAGGGTCTTCCAGGGAAACGTTGATGTTCTCTGGTTGAAAGTCGGTAAGAACAAGAGGAACAGAAGTTGCAAGGGGATGTCCTCTGGATGGAAGGGTGATCTTCTTTTCACGAATGTCGACCATGAGTAGGAGGTCTACTTCAGGTATGATATTTCCAGATAATTTGAGGCGCCTTTGCATCTCTGGGACACCGGAGCTGAATCCACTCTCGCCGACCCAGAATGGGATTGGCATGTAAGAGCTCGAGGTCAAGATGGAAGTCGGGGCGAATCGATCCATTACTGACATTGTCGATGGATCCATTGAAGGCAAGGTCCCAGGAGATGTTGCTGGTGGTATCAAGCGATAGGTTTTCGAGCAAGGCGTTCACATGCCTGGAGAAGTATTTAAATGGGACTTCATGGATGGGCAAGAGTGGTGGCATGTCACTGAGCTGGTAGAGATCAGCGTAGTATGCGAATCTGGAAGAGTGTGATATATTAGTTTATGAAGGCGACAGCGTATTGAGTTTGATGACTTACTTCACAGCTATGTGCTTGGATGTTGAACGAATAATCGAGTGGTACTCTGCAGGCGAAATGTCGTTGAAGGTCTAGGGGGATGCGTAAAGATGACAATATTAAACGGGGCGGCACTTACAAGTGTGTCATGGATTGGTGTTTGGACTGCTTTGAGTATCTCGAGACAACGTTCTGAGACGCTGGAGGACGGTTCGCACGCAGAAAGATGGGGAGAGACCCCAATTCTGGGGCTAAACGTTTGCGATGAGCTACTGGGACTTCTTGATGTTGGCCAAGAGTCTTGACTCACGTCACTTGGTGTAGGAGAGCCGCTATACACCATTGTGGGCGTGTATGAGCGCACGTCAGTGTGACGCGCAGGAGAAGTGGGGCGGCGAGCGCGCCTGCCCGAGACCGTCTCGGGCGGGTTGACCCATGCACGGGCACGGGCACGGG
>JBBPQH010000170.1:0-26153 GCA_038092475.1 Boletus tomentosulus
CAAGTCCACTCTGAGACTCTTTGGTTACTCACAGTGGACTGCAGGTACTGTATCTTCGTTCTACACCTTCAATATCATTCTTGGTTACTCACAGTGGACTGCAGAGTCGTCCTGAGTTGGTCCCAAGATTGGCTAGTTGCCCTTAGTCCCTTAACATTTAACTGGTCTCGGACTGCCAGCACTGCCTTTCTGTTGGGATGGATGCCAAGTCCCTCCTTGGAGAGAGCCAAGCGCATGATCTGATTCATCATCTTGTGATTGTCTTCACAAAGTGTCCTGTGCTTTTGAAGATGTGCATTCTGATTGCCTAGGGTTTCATCGTCGAATGCCATCATAGTCGAGGTGTTTGTGATCTCGGATTGACTGTCCAACCCATCTGGCCATGTGTGGACCACTCTTCTGCTGTCATCCACCTGTTGTTGGAGAGCAGTTCGCGTCGCATCCAGTTCCTCTCGAACAAGATGAGCAGTTTCTTCACCATTGTCTCTGCCTTTTTGATCTTGGTTGTGTCGAGCCATGGGAAAGAGGTTTGTTCTGCCGAAAGATCATTCCTACTGATGTCCCACTTTGCCATCTGCGGTAGCATGATCATTTTGTGTGCAGTGTTCTTGGAGACAGAAGAGTCCTTGAGCATGACAGACCGGGAATCTCTGATGAGCTTGGTGATAGCTTCTGTGAACCATGGGGGTCAGAACTGTTTCATGTCCAACTCGCGACTACATTTCTTTTCGAACATCACAATATGGCTCTTGATGTTGAGAAGCTGAGATCTCCTGTGAGTCCAGAAGACATTATATATCTGATGATGTGAACATGAGATAAGCATGCATGATCTGATGTGAGATCATGCCAGACTACTTGCCCAATGGATGTCTTTGATCTCAAATTTGGCTTTAATGAAACCTTCCAGTGCATGAATGTAGTCATACCAAGTCGGCGGCAGTTGGTCGATGCCATAGGTTGCCAGTGGCTCAATCTGGATTGTGATCTGCAATGATCAGCAAAATGATCAGGTCGGGTCACCAGCAGAGTAGGACTTACTTCTGTGATTGCTTAAAGCTCTTCATTGATATTATACAGTTGTTCAGCCAAGGCATAAACAAACATTCGGGTTGGTATGTGGTAGAAGCTGAGAAGTCTCTCGGGATGTAACATCTCCATGAGGCCACACTGCAGTGCTCTCAGCTTTGCAGGCATGGTTTTCTTGACAATCGCCTCGAATGGGTTCCTTGTGAAAAGCGAAGTCTCTCATTGCTCATTCAGCACCTCTGCCTCATGGATGGCTCGGTCATAGAAGTCTAATAAAGAACCCAAGTATGTGCGTCCTTCCTCGACCTCGTTGCTTGCGAACAACTCAAAGACATGTCGACTGGCTTTCTATTTCTGTCCCTTCTTTTTCTCACCTGCATGAAATAGATGCATGTAGGTTTCCTGCCACCCTGTCAAGTAGTGTTCATCCAGTACCTCGCGAGCCTGCTGTGGTATGGGGAGGTGCAACTCGGCCTGGAGACACTCGTATTCTTTGTAGTATGCCATGGGCCTGTCTTCTGAACACAAGTCTTTTCCTACATCCTTGAAAGCTACAGGAATGCGAGGAAATCGAGCATGGCAATGCTTTGTTCTACCACATATCTCATGGCCTGATGTAGGTCGCTGTGAGCTGACTGAGAAAAAAAAATTAATTATTAAGGATGCTCACACCCATCCTGCTGCCTTCTTGACTGCAAAAGTGTTCATAATGAAATAGCTCAAACAGAGTCCAAAACACAACACGATCTCACAAGATCTGTGCAACCAGTCCAAGACTTGTCCGAGGAAGTGATGCAAAGTGAGAGGTATTCCCCATTGATAGTGAGGCGCTGGAACCCAGGACTGTCAACAAAGCAAGAAAGCAGCACGACTGGCCGCAATGGGAAGAGGCGATCAATGCTGAACTCAAGAGCCTAGTCAACGCACATCCCTGGAACATTGTACCTCATCCGCAAAAGGGTACCAACATCGTCAATAGCAAGTGGGTCTTTAAGATCAAAAAGAATGCAGTGGGCGAAATCGACAAATACAAGGCACAACTCGTCGATCATGGATTCACACAAATCTACGGTGTGTACTACTATGAAACCTATGCCCCCGTTGCATGACACCTTGCATCTCTTCGTCTCATCCTTGCTATTGCTGCTTGCCATGATTGAGACGTCGATGTATTCAACTTTCACAGGACATTTCTAAATGGAAAATTAGATGACAACGAAGTAATATTCATGGAACTCCCATCTGGATTCGACAAGGCTGGCTGCAACATAGTTGCACGCCTTCGTGTAGCGCTCTATGGGTCAAAGCAAGGTGCACTGAAGTGGTACAAGCATCTCTGTGCAGAACTTGCACACTTGAGTTTCCGTCGTCCTGAAGCAGATTGGGGGATTTTTGTGGCACAGATTGGCTGTGAAATCCTGTTGCTAGCATTGCACGTCAATGACTGCACGGTAACCGGTAGTTCAAAGACACTTATCTGCAAATTCAAAGCTGAGATCGGCACCCATCTCAAAATCACGGACTTGGGACCAATTAGCTGGTTACTCGGAATGAAGGTGACCCATGATTGCGAGCATCGTACACTATCTATCTCACAGGAACCGTACATCAAGGCCATTTTGGCTAAATACAACTTCACCAATGCAAAACCACTTTCCATCCCAATGGACCCAAACACTCCGCTCTCGACAAACCAGTCGCCCAAATCCACGACCGATATTGCAATGATGAAGTGAGTACCATACCGTTCCGCACTCGGGTCACTCATGTACCTTTCCATTGGTTCTCGACCAGACATAGCCTTTACTGTCTCAGCACTAGCACAGTTCATGGAGAATCCTGGACCAGTGCATTGGGAGGTGCTAAAACGAGTATACTGCTATTTAGTGGGCACAAAGAAGTAGGGATTGTCAAGAGGATACCTCTTCTGGTTCATTGCTTCGAAGCACATCAACAACCATAGCTGAAGCCCTTCTGATTCCCTCTTGTTCACCAAGTCCGACTCTAGATAGTATCTATGCTAACACATCAGACCCTCTTATGCCAGCTAGGGATTGTCAAGGGTATGGGATAATACCCTTGGAGGGTGGAGGGTAAGGGTACCCAAAAGTAAGGGTAGGGGTCTACATTTTAGATACCCTTGTATATACCCTTACCCAAGGGTATTGCAGGGTATATCATATCATATCAATATACAATATGTGAAATCAACTTTTGCTATTATAGTCAATTGATCATTCTAAACCACAAATAGACTGAGGATACCAAGGGTATATCCACCAAGGGTACCGGTAAGGGTCTCATTTTCCATACCCTTGTAGATACCCATACCCTCAGCAAGGGTAGGGGTATATTGGTGGGTAAGGGTAGGGGGGGTATGAGCTCAAACCCCCCAGGGTATACCCTTGCCAATCCCTACAAAGAAGTGGTCACTGACCTATGGAATGGAGCAAAAAGGACTCGTTGGGTATGCTGATGCAGATGGCACTTCGCAGGAACATCGGCACACTATCTCAGGCCACCCTTTCCTCATCGATGGGGGAGCTATTTCATGAGGATCTTGAAAGCAAGAACTTGTGATGCTTTCCACCATGGAGGCCGAGTATGTTGCTGCTATCCATGCTGCCAAGGAAATCATATAGCTATGTCATCTCATTGGTGAACTTTTTGGTCCACTAATGTCGCCCACTCTCCTGTACTCCAACAATCAATCCACTATTGCTCTGACAAAGGATGGAAATTACCATGCACACACAAAACACATCGACATTAGGTATCATTTTATTCATTTTACGATCAATAATGGCTCTATTCATTTGCTTTACTGTCCAACTGAGGACATGATTGCTGATACTTGAACCAAAGCTCTTCCTTCTATTACAGCCAAACATTTCGCTTTCGAACTAGGACTCCATTCAGTTTGAGGGGGAGTGTTGGATTTTCTCATACACTGTTTGCTTACATCATCATTTCCTTATATCATTCTCGACTGTTCTTGTCACACCTCAGTTGACTGCCATACAGTCCAACTGAGGTGAGACATTCCATTTACTCGATGGCAGATACCAGGGAAGATGGCAACTACAACATCAGAATGTATGTATGTTTCAGTGTCAGATCATATGTCTTTATAGGAAAATCTCATCTTGTCTCTCCTTTTGTCTTCATTACTAGGTCCCCATTTGTTAGGTCCCTGCCACGACTGGGGCAAAGTTGGTTCTGGTAGTTGGTCCACCCAATGCAGAGACACGGAGGCAACATGTAAGTTCAAAGCCATGAGTCATGTTGACTGAACAGTGCTCACTGCCGATGCTTTGACTGCTCGATGAGTTACAACCTGAGCAGTGACAATATCCACCACAGATCTTGGATACAAGATGGTGATTGGCGCCCATGCTTGTCGGTTTCTGTCACTGACTAACGTAAAAGTGCTCACACAGTGATCGGTGCCACTGCAGAAGCACAGCAAATTCCACATCATCTCAACAATGGTGTCCGAGTCTTGAGGGTGCATGTTCTTGCATGATAGTAGGGTGACAGGATGGGCAAGGGCTGGTACAATAGTGTGATGGGGATGGGCATGCTCACTTGCTCATGCCACTAGATTGTGAGTATTGATGAAGACTCACGGAATATAAAAGGTTCAGAGTTGCTTATCTAAGGTCTGGTATGTGACGTTGGGTGGTCATTTGAAATGGACAGGATTTGAGAGTGAATAAATCTCCTATACAAGTGCACAAAATAGGCTAAACTCAAACACACTTCAGTTACATGACTTGGTATTCTCTCATTTTGTAACATGATAGGCAAGTATGATTAACACTGTCTCTTGCTGTCTCACTCTGATGTTTCATCCTCTGGGCTGGTCCTCTTCAATTGAGGCCTGCGCAAGGGCTGAAGCTGTATACCATCTGCAAGCTTCCACACATCCTGGACACATTCAAAAGCTTTCTCATACATTGGCTCAAGGACACCATCAAGGGCAAGGTCGGGGTATAGTTCTTCTGCCTTTCGATAGCTTGCTATAAGCCTATCCGCGAAGTAAAGAATCTTATTGGAACAAGGCCAGCATGCAACTGAAAGGGTACAGAGAGCTTCTACTAGTCCTTCACGGTCCGTGAAGAAGTCACAGTGCAACATCAGGCCAACCGAACCAGGAAAGGCTTGGTTGAATTGTGTCCATTGGGCATCCAGAGCATCGAGGGAATAATTGTTGTTTGTATCCGTGTGATAAAAGAAGAACCACACAAAGCATCACCATGCAGATTCGATGTCGTGCAAGAAATTCATATGAAAAGGAGGGCGAGTGACAACTGGAGATGTTGTACAAAATGGATCCCAATTTGCTGAGGGGGGTTAAAGATGTAGCAGTCAGCTTCTACCTCCACCGTCATGAAATACATTGTCCCCTGGCGGCCAGTCAGGAAACATATATGTTATCTTGAGTAAAAGTGTCTTACCGTTTGAACATCATGAGAGACATCAGAATCCATCCTCTTCACATACTCAAAGTTGCCCAGCTTGCCAATACCAGTATAATCATCAACACCCATATGATGTTCCTGACACTGAAATCGTAGTGTACCCAACCTGCTTTGTGTAAATAATGTAATGCTAACCACATCATAATCAACTGGACACAAGAGAGCAACAGGTTTTGCATTACTTTCAAGTCCACCATGCAAACAGCCCAGGTTGTTGGCTAGAACAGTGACATCCTTGAGGGCAACTCCAACATCGAGGAAGACATGACGCGCATGTACTTTGCATGGGATGGCATTGTTCCACCGAGCGACAGCTAATTTTGTAGTGGGAAAGATTTGGCCAGCGTCAGGTACATTTCCCATGCTGGGTAAATGTGGTGCCCAGGGGGGAGGGTTCAAGATGGATGTGCACCCACATAAATGTGCCGTTATTGTCATCCCCAGCCATTAGGTTCAGCATCTCATCTGGGGTACCTGAAATTTCAACATCTCCATAGAGTCAGACTCCAATGAAATGTTTTTCTGCATCTGCCATCTCCTCTGCTGTCAACTTCTCCCTGCAGGATGCCAGGATTTCTTGTAGGATATCGCCCTCCAATTTACAATCAGTTTCTCTCCATGAATCCTTGATGACAACCTTCTTTCCCTTATTGTCCACAGCCTTGTAAACACAGGTTCCACGACCAGCCATAGAATCTGCACCATAGGTGGGATTTCCTAAGTCGTGGTGAACCACTTGTCTTTGACTACAATCTTATAATTTCCATCAGGCTGGCGCTCGATTGTGGGGTCCCATCCAAGTGCTTCTTTTGTCACAGATCCAAGAGAGTAAAAGAGAGAGATGACACTGTTGATGTCCTAGATGTGTAACCATAATTAGTACATAGGCATACAGTGAGATGTGTTAATGCACCTCGAGGAAGTTGATGGGCTCTGAAACTGCAAGGACAGCACAATTGTTGAGCCAGATTCTGAGTTGTGTGTTTTCAATCATGATACCAAAGGCAAAGTGACAACATGGATCCTTGCACATGATATTGTGAAGGCTCCAGATAATCTTCTGTTCATTCTGGAGCAGAGATGCATAAGCGATGCTGAAAAGATGTGTGACGACTTACATCTATGAGTGCATTGGATTCCAGGTTCTTTTTGAACTCAAATGGTACAGTGATGTCAAACCAATGGATACCCTGGGGATCTTCACCGCCAACAAAAACGAAACTGTCTGGGCGGCAAGTGTTTCGACGTTCTGAGAGGGGTGCCTTACTTGGATGTACCAGGTAGGATACCAGACAACCAGGCACGTTCGTGAAAATCATAGAGATGATGCTACGGAGGGGTTGAAACATCACGTCTTCATACACCTCCAACTTGATGGGTGGCGAGTAGTGTTTCAAAGTCCAGTTGGCAACTGGTCAAAAGACTAGCAACTAGACTGGACTGGACTGGACTGGCAACTGGACTGTAGTTGCAGTTGCCTGATTTCTCAGGTAAAAGACTGCAGTTTCCAACCGGTTGCAACCGATGCACAGCCACATTACCTACTTCCCATAATTTTCCCTGATTTTCTAGCATTTATTTTGATTTTATTAGACTATATTTCAGTTTGATACTCTATACATGACATGTAGTTTTAAATAAATCATATCTACCCTTCCTGTGGTCTGAATTACATGCCCAGGGGACACATAGAAAGCCATTAGTCAGTAGAATATTTCATATCTATAGTCGGAAGCATGGTTCCCACGGGATAGGGGCCGAAAAACCGGTTGCAACTGGTTGCCACCAGTCCAGTTGCCAGTTGCCTAAATTTTTGGCAAAAGACTGGACTGGACTGGACTTTTAAACACTAGTGGCAAGGTAAACCTGGTCCATTGGCCTTCATGGTTGAGAATTCCATGCTGGACTAAGTTATTGCATGTCTGCTGGAGGACTTGCTGAGAGGGTATAAAACTGACACACTTTACTAGTTGATTGTATGGTACTTGCACATATCTTCCAAAATCAGTGAGAACAGCAACACGGCCTAAGGTTAGATTGCCTGTGTTATAAGCACTTTGTGAGGTATGGTGGCACTGTAGGTCGGTATTGAAGCACTCTAGAAACAATACAGGGTAAAGATGTGTCTTCAAGCACTCAAAAGAGAGAAGAGGAGATGGGACAAGTTTCTAGGGGATAAACAAAGAGAACTTGACTGGAGTTCTCTGGTTGGCTCTTGGGCCTTTATATACTATCATAGTATGTACATCTGTTTGTACTAGATCTGACCGATTGTATTGTAAATATAGTAATCCTATACCCTGACAAGTCACTATGACTAGAGACAAGTCATCATGGCTATATGATACAGGTTTGCACGGTATCCACAACAACTGCAGTATCAGTGCCTTGAAGGTTGTGTGCTTCTAAGATCCGATAGAACGGACTCCAAGGAATCATGGGCCGAGGGTACGGATAAGGTCTGTTATCATGATAGGAAGAATAGTTACCTGACACTGCATGGATATGAATAGAAGACTGTGATGGTGTATGACTTGATGGGCTGTGTCATGCCTCATGGCTATGCACGTGTCATTGTGACTTGATGTGACTTGAACTGGAGTCATCATGAGTCACTTGTGAAAGATAAGATAAAAAGATAAAAGAAAATGAAGATAAGATAAGATAAGGGTACCATTCATAACAGGTATCTGGTTGCAGCAACTTTGACTTTTGTGATAGTGTATGGAGGGAAGGATCTGCCATCATAATTGAAGTCGAGCAATGATATATGATAGCTTGGCAAGTTCAAGTCAGTATTTACTGTCCACACATGCACTATTGTTCCACTTACAGCTAACTGCAAAACTCTTGGAATTGAATCCACTGTTGAAGTGTGTGTTCGCCAATGGTTGGTGTTTTGTGCTGTGAGATTGGAAGATTTTGTGTAGGACGAGTGAGAAAGCTCAAACTGGAGTACTGACATATTTCAATGGATTACATGATGGTGGCACCAAGCAGTCTACTACTGCTAGTGGAGGATCTCCAAACGTAACGGGTTGGCCTAGATGCGGCCGTGTGAGCATGTGTGCAAACAATATTACACATAGAAGAAGGGGGGTGATGATCGATAACCTGTTAACGGGGTGTTGGTTTGATGGCCTAGATTGCCCCAGTGATCCAGCGCAGTCGTGGGCCAACTGACATCCTGCCAAATATGGACATTGTATCTCTTTCCAAGGACGCATGCAAAGCTTACCAGGATGGCTGTGGGAGCCTCATTGAATTCTTTCTTGAGCGCACCAAGGAAGCTCCAGGTGGCAACGATGGGGCCTCAACTATCCCCAAGCTGCCCTTGCCCTGAGCTACAGAGGGTGATAAGTTGGTAGGAGTGAGTGCATGAAGGTTGAGAGAAGTTGAGAGGATGTGGAAGTTATCAGATTGATCAATCATGACTAAAAAAGCGGCAAAGTCAGGTACAGATGGAAACAACATTGTACACATAATAGGAACCTGTCAGAGTCACCCTTGGTTTCCTGTGGTGCTATGATGATGAGTACAGGCCTGGATGGAGAGCGGGTTGCGTGCAAGTATGTGTATCAGAATTGACTAGCAGTTGCATTGTGCTACCAAATCAGAATGTTAGTGTGTAAAGATCATTCAATAGCACAGAGCTACGATAGAAATAGGACAGCTTTGTCTCTACTCCCATAGGATTTTGATGAAATAGAAGTTCGCCCACAAGCCAAGCTGGTCTGACTTAGCATGAGATAAGGTTGAGAAATATGAGCCTGTGTAGTCAAAAATTTCAATACATATGATCACCCCACCATGACATTTTCACTACATGCTCACCCTGTGGCAAGCCCAGCTGAAATACCTGTTGCCTCTTCCATCTCTGAGATAATCTCTGGGGAACCATTATGGTTGTAGATCTTGAGACCCAAGTATGGAGTCCAATCTTCGGTATAGATTCGGACTACCTTCGACACATGGTATTCCTGCAAGGTCCATGCTCACATATTCCAGATACAAAGCACCATGCATTGCTAGATGGTCCACCCCATAGAGGAAGATGAGTGTTATTGTGGAGCATTTGTACCGTTTGAACATGCTGACCAATGCTTCTTGGAGCATGAAATGATCCCCTTTGGTGATACAGCATGTATCGCTCCACACCCAATTAAATCCCGCCTCTCGAACAATCTTGCAAAACATTTGAAGCTTCTCATGGGCAGGAGATCCCTCAAGACCATCCACCACGACTCTGATGACCTTTTCAAACAGAGGGTCATTGTCCTTCCACTTGTACAAGAATATAGCATAACAAAAGCATTTCCCAACTTCCTGCTTGATATAAGCATAGTCAATAGACGTGGTCATGGATGAGATGAGCTCCGTGAAGGTTGGCATCATTTCGAAAGCAGAAGCCTACTCCAATTTGTCACAGAGGCGACCACGAATGGTGTCAATGAGCACTGGTGGAGAGTTACAAATTGCATCCTGGATAGTTGTGCAAATCATCTCTTTCATCTTTTCTGACCTCACATGGTGGCGGGATTGTTCTACAAGATGACATCAATAAAACCATATCAACATGACATGATTTCCCCCACCACAAATGCCTGGATCAGATGATTCCAACATCTTCAATAGCATTATTTCGAATGTGTCTGTTGCATAATCATGGCATCCCATACCGTGTAAAGCAGCATGCTTCCTCTCGTAGCTTAATGGGGAGGATGGATCAAGCTTGATTACCTGAGTGCCACCCATCAGCACATCAAATTTGAAACAAGTCGGAGGGAGGTACTTTGTTTGAATCATTCAAGACATCCTCCCACTCTCCTTTGCCTGCATGTGCCTTGCTCCGCTTACTCAGCAGGTCCTGTGGGGTAGTAGGATTTAGTGTCAGTGCAGTAGTGTACTGCAAGATGGCATCATCATAGAATATAACCATATCAACAAAATAAAATAAAACACCAGACTTTGGGGCCAAATTGTTGCAGCAGGTAATCGGCTAGAATTCCAAATATTTGCCGCAATATTGTCTGTGAAAGAATTTGTGAAATAATGTCCTAGTATTCACCAGCAATAATTGATATTGGATTATGTAATGTAGGCTTCACTGCACCAGTTCAACTTGTCTATGTTGATCACTATTTCCCTGCCCCACCTGCCTCCTGTACGCTCTCCATGGGCAAGACGACGTATGTCTGGTGCTCATGCCAGGCTTTTGGATGCAAGACGAATCCAGATGGTTCTGGTCACAAGATACAAACAGCCCAAACAGCGGGGCGACATCAACGTACAGATCAGCAGCTAGCAACCTCTCAACCCTCCCAACAATCATGGGCTGTATCCCAGGACAGAGAAGTCTATCCTGTTCTTGATCTGGATATCCCTGAATTCAAGGAGTTGTCTTCTCCCAGTCATTCACTCTCACCTCACACTTCCCCTACCCATGACCCACCCACACATGGTCTAGACGATCTTTTCCAGCAATGGGAAGACATACCACAGGGTTTTGATACCTTTGATCCTGGAGATTTTAGTGCCGACAGTGACGATGAAGTATTCCAACGTCTTGGCCTGCAGATTGACGAAGAAGAAGTAGATGATGATCCTGGCCCTGGAGACAATGACCCAGAAGATGATGAGCTATTCCCTGATGAACCTGACGAAGAAGACTATATCAATGATCTCCTTGCTCCCCTTGGCGCGAATTTTGACTACTCAGACACCCAAGACGATGTGGATATCCATATGAAACCACCCCCTTGCATGCAAGATCACCCTGCCATTTGTAATACGTACATCCGTGCTTATATCTCGGCATCATTCTACAATGCGACGTACACAGCAGTATCTCACGACCTTGAGAGCAAGGAGCATCTCTTGCGCACCGCACAGTCGGCCAATTCTAGTATATTTTTGCAAATGCATTAGGGTACGGGCCAGGTACAGTCCACATTTTAGAAGCCATTCAGCGCAAATCAAGAGTTGGTGATATGCGTGATACAGATGAATACTATATATGTGTGTAAAATACATGATATAATCCAAGTATAGTTACAAGTATAATTCAAACTGATCTATCTTTATCAAATAGTCATACTCTGCACAAATCATGGACCCCTTTTTTTGCGCAGGATTTGGTGTTTAGTGTGCACGCATCCATTACATCACATTCCAGTCCATTTTTCAAATACATTAGATTATGTCCCAGACACATCATACGTTTTACAAAGGATGACGCACAAATCATGAATATATGATATGCGCCATACTGGCGTATACAACACATGTATGATAGATAGCCTAGATACACCATATATTTCTAGCATATTTTTACAATTGGTTATGGTGCAGCATGAGGTGCAGCACTGTTTTTATACGATACATTGCACAAATAATGAGATTGTGATGTGCGCGACATCAACACATACGATACAACTGGATTATACATATAATGTGCATTTATGATGCATTCCAAAATGCGCACCAAGTGTACTCCAAATGTACACCATTGGAGAGGTCTATATGCACATTATGGTCATCGTCTGAAATGCACACCAAGTGTACTCAAAATGTACACCATTGGAGAGGTCTACATGTGCATTATGGACTGCGTCTGAAATGCGTACAATGTTTCATGAATGGCATGCTCTTTTAAAAATACATATTATGTCTCACATATCTTCACAGAGTGTGGGCATTTTGGACCTTACCATAAATGCGTAGTATAGGTGCGATCCATCACACAAGTATCATATTCATAAATAGTGGATCTGTCATTCCACAGCCATCTGTCCATCATCTGCGCATTATGTGACATATCCATAATGCACGGTTATATTGACAAGTATTTGGTACATTGTTTGGTAGTTCTATCTGGAACCTCCCTCTGACCTGGATGAGGTGACAATATCACCTATATAATGGATGGATGGACTCACACTTCCTTTTTGGGATGAATGGATGGACTCACGCTTAGGGCCCTGTAAATGATGAAACAGATGGCTAGCCTATCATCATATACATCTCCCAGCCTATCATCATATATTTGTATTGCTTACGTAATCATTGATATCTTGTTTAACAACAGGTCCATCACATATACAATCACAAATTTATGAAATGTTTATTCACTCACAACATAGTTCAAACATGTGTTTTCACACAAATCATGATTTCGTGATTTGCGCAGATTCCTTGTAAACATTGATAATGTAAACATCGTATGGAAATATGACAACAGATTCAAATATTAAACACTATAGCACAGATAAACCACATTGTCTTTTGTACTGTATCACAGGTAACACCAATCTCATTTCATATAACTCGATTATTCGCACAATTCACTACCACCACCATGTGCGCGACATCCTCTCCATCCACACAAATCAACTAATGTTTCCGTGATACCTTTCGATATCCAACTTCATCAACATCAACATAATCGTCGTCAGAATTGGCTTCAACCTGTCTCATTTTCCGCTTGGATCCAGATCCAGATCCAGATCCAGATGCAACACCACTAGATTCCTTCGGAACAGATCGAGGAACAACCCACATCGTCTCTATAAGTCTCTCTACAGCTTTTGATCCCATTAGTAGATGCACAACATCAATACCTCTGTGTTTCCCTCCCTTAGAAAAGCATTCCAAAACATCTTCGTGCAATGTCTTGATCTCTGTCATCGTTAATGGTTGAATGTCAACATTCCACTGTCCAGATGAAAATCCTTTCGCTTTCACCATCTTCACAAGTCCAAGACGACACATTAGAAATGTCGTGATCCCTTTGCTAGCTGTCACACATTTAAAGTTAGTTCATTTCAACTCTATATCTCCAAACAACTTAACAATAACTTACAATGTTTATTGAACCATGCTTTCTTGTCACTTCTCTTCGATACCGGTGAGGACTTGTCATACATCGCAATGATAAAGTACGTCACCATCTTGATGAAGATTTGTCCGTTCGTCATTCCATTTCGTGCTCGACTAACCCAGTCAATGTTTCGGACACAGTTCGCGTACTGTCCTTTCGATTTCAGGATATCAACACTCTTTGGTGAGAAGATACTCGGAAGAAGACCTGCAGATGTTATCACTGCAATCAATGCAAGATGATGTAACGGGTTGTCACGATCATAGGAATCATGCACATAATTATAGGTTTCCTCAATATATTCCATGGTATCCATTGTCGAGCCTGATGTCAGTGGAACTTCAAATTCAATAGGAAGTGTCGTTTTATGGACCACTGAATGGAAGTCAACCAGCTTGATTTCCAGAGATTTCCAATCCACGCGTGGATCAGAGAGTTTCACAGCAGCAGAGGATCGAAGAGCAACTTCTTGACAAGAATTCTCGCGTGCAATCACCCGAGCAGGTCCCTGTGACGATCGAGGGGTTGTCACTCCAAGATTGAGCCATACAAGAGGAACAACCCGTGTAGGTGGTGCACCTCGTCTACCCGCCTGATTCGCGGACCATGGGACATGATTGATCTTGAGTGATGTACAAGCGATTCGGAAGGCTTCCTCAATAAGTGTCTGATATGCACTAGGTTGCATGCCATACTCAGAAGAAATCTTCCTGCCCTCCTCAATAGCAATGCGTGCCACGGGATAAAATTGACCTTTTCGTATAAACGGCGGTTGAAGAGATCTAGGCCGTTGATTGCATTGTGAGATAATTGCATCAATGAAGAATTGAAGGGATTTGCTTCCAAGATCAGAGGCAGTAAGATTCAACTGTGGCCGATCAAAAGGGATGACTGCCAAAAGCAGATTTGGATGTGCATCTTCATTGAATGATAAAGGATACCGTGAGTCGAGCCATGTCCATAGGCCAGTACGTCATATTTGTGCACCATGTGCAGCAAGTCCACGACGACGAGTCAAGTCCTTGGATATCTCGTTCATAACGTGATCTTTGACAAGATTCTTGATGTCAGAGAACATTCTTTTGAGTGCGATCTCGGCAACGTAGCATAATACGCGCAATGCCTCGTCACCCACTGTCTTGTAGAGGTGTTCCGGCATATTGTCTATCGCGAGTGATATAGTAAAGCGAGCCTCATAAGTCTGAAGGTTTATCAGCATCAAGTATTGAAAGAAAACAAAATAGAATATGTTGATATCTGCGCATATATGGTACCCCATCATGTGCGCAAAATGACCATTCTGAACGTACATGTCTGTTAACATGCGCATTTCAGTTTGCGCACTTCGAGTCCATCTCTATCTGCGCAGATATGAGTTATAAAAAGGCTTACCTCATAGTGGGGTTGTCCCCATGTGAGTTCCTGTGTTCTCTGAGACACCATAAGTGGTCGTGATGTGGCATTGTCCACGGGCCATTTGTCACTTTGTACGGTGATAAGACCTGTGCTCAACGACCCATGGCTGATGAACATCGGGGAAATGCACAGAAGTCCGTCCTTGATTACCGCCAGGGATAGCCATGATCTATCCATGAGCTTTTTCGTCAGAACCTTGGCACTACCCGTGTGTGCATAGTTTAATGTGCGCTCCAGCATCGCAATCATTTCCAGAACACAAGGATCAATAGTGAAGTTTTCCCTTAGGTCCGTCTTATACTTCGACCAAATATGACCTAATAACGATGTCACCGGATACGTTGCTGATTGGAAGAGCTTTGGAATAAACTTTATCATAATCAATGACCATCATGTACATCAGTAAGCAAATGTAGATGTACATCCTTCTTGAATACAATGTTTGTCAATTTCATCGATTTGATGATGGAGGGATGTTTCCATGTTTTACACAGTGGTGCAATAATCTTGTCGTAAATGAATCTATGTCACGAAGTCAGATCCTTGCACACTTCCAATATCCACTGAAGTGCGCAGGTTTGGACATCATAAAAGAAACATTGATTTCTTACCTCCTGTTCCTACAGTTCGGAGGTAAACTCTCGATTTGAATCTGATACGTGTTTTCGTATCGCATGCACCCAGGTTGATCTTCACCAGTGACTTTCCGGTCAAATCATTCATGTGGCAGAGAATTGGAACACATGCGAAGACGACTCTCCCAAAGTGTCTTCATCGCAGCACTCTCGACGGTACTTCCAGAGAAAACGCTCATAATAAGTCCTAGTTGAACAGTGTGGAATTTGGCTTCGTTCCGGACATGATGTGAGAGCGCATGATACATTTGACAGAACAGACAAACAATGATCTGCGCTTCCAGAGGTAAAGGTCCTTCACCTTCATTGGCTTGATCAGGTTGCATAGCATTGATCGCCTCGTGAAGGTCTGCATTCAGCTTAGCCAAACGTTTCGCGAATGGAACACTAGGTCCATCTGCTTGCACATTCCCGAGTGAATGTGTGCAGGCCAGAGGATATACCGTAAAATTGACAGCATTGTGGGCAACTCCATATGGGTCCGCAGGTTCCTCGAATAGCGTGTGCACGGTAGACAGATCCATCAGATTGCTGCATGCTTCCACGTTGACAGCCCTCCGCCTGCAAATCTTGTAACCATCCTTCGTGTACACAGGCACTTCGTCTCCAAAGATGTCGTATGTTTCGTACATACTTGTGTAGATCCATGACCTCGCGCATTTCATCATCGTCGTCGTCCTTGTCATATGCCACTGGATTTTCCGCTAATATACTGTTAAGAGGTCGGTCCTCCCATTCCATAACTTCCATAAATCTTCATCATGTGATATATGTTAGTGTGTATAACTGGAAGACAATATATGTGCGTCACATACCCTACATGCATGGCGACTGAGAAAGTGAACATTTTGATGTTCGTGTATTCCCTGTCCCTTATGAAATTATGTCTCTCTGTTGAGGAGAGGTTGGGGATAAGGATCGGTTGGTTTTGTCCATATTGAGTTGATATTGTGATCAGTGTGTTGTCCGTCAAGAAGCCATCCTCCTTCCATGCATCTGGAGTATTCTGCACCCAGTCATCCCAGTCATTCATGAAGTCGACATGGAGATGTCGAGCATCAACCAGTCTAAGATTGATGTGTCTACCTCTTTCTCTATCCCTTCCACTGCGAGAAAGTATTGTCAATAACACAGTAACAAGACATAAAAAAAATTGTAATGTAAAAACCTGAGCATTTCAATCGTACCATGAAGTGCACTTCATACAATGTGTTTGAAACGCTGCACTCTGCACACATCATGGATACATGGAAACGCGCTGAAATGATGATTTGAGGAAAGTGCAGACATGCATACTCACAATATTTCAGTGGCGTCATTGACACTTTGTCTCGTTAAATTGTCCGGATATTCTGGATCACAATGGAAGTCTTGCATATGTCGATCCGCAAACATCTTCGCGATGAACATAGCCATCATCAACCCGTGTCGATTCTCCATCGCCGTCGTGGGTGCCCGTAGCATGGGCCAATCACCGTTAACGTAAGAGGGATGCTCCACGTCCAACCATTCGTTTGGAGCCATCACAATCCATACTTGTTCTTGACGAACCCTACCAATGTTCATGAGTCGTCCCTGTGCGTCAAATGGCAGCTTAGATGCCTTCCCTTGCAGCCACAGACGATGGATAGTAGAAAAATCTACTTGCATACTCCATGCTTGATCCACTTCAACGTTAGGAATGACCGCGTCCATCCCACGTCTTCCACCGATGTACATGACGAAATCCAGATAGTGAGGTCCTGTTGCGACAATCGTGTTCGGGTCTGACTGGTCAACAACATGTTCTTCGTCTATTTGCAACTGATGCCGGCCAGACAGAGTTCGTATGGCACGCTGAGGTTCGTCAAGCCATCGCAAGTGGTCAAGTTCATTGAATGTAATAGGGGAGGGCCGACGTGAGTTGAATTGCGTGACATGATCGTTGTGTTGCCCGTCTCCTTCGCCATACATCGCACACTGTACTTCGTGCTGTGACGGCGCATCGTCAGAGACAAGCACTCGTGGAACCGCAGTCACGTCAAATGGTTCGTCGTGTTCCCCAATGTCATTAACACCGTCACCAACTGGGCTATAATGCATGTGAGACCGTTTACTATGCATTGAAACACCCACTTACACATCACCATTGACGTCGTCTTCACTGTCAGACATATGCTGGTTCTGCGACACTAGAGGTTCAGGGTGAAGATGAGAAAGATTGAAAATGAACCAGGCATCACAATTGAAGCTAGATCCGTACCATCCAGTGCGACAGGGACCTGAGAGCAAATATACACTTAGGAGACCCTGAGCGGGGACACCTCTTTTGCACAATGTCGCAACAGACGTGCATGCGGCGGCAAATGTTTAGGGTTCGGATGGCTCACGGTGTAAAACAGATAGACAGTGTGTGATGGGTTTAGGGGTGCGAGTATGACTCGTCCCAAGGAAGGTACGATACAGGATAGACAGAGGAAGGGTTTGCAATGACAGACCTCAACGTTGTGGAGAATCCAACTTAATCCGAGAATGCGGATAAGCGTGGGAAGGCGATGATGATGACGAGCAAACGATGAGGAAAGATAAGGGAGCAAGCTGAGAGTGCCGAGTGCACCGAAACGCGATGAATCCGACGAATCCGACGATACTGAATCGAATTGACGACGAGGGGAATGACAACGACAACGAGAGAAGACTGAGACTGTCTGACCTCAATTTCCGAGTGAAAGAAAGATGTATTCGAAATCCTGAAGACAGGTCTTTATAGTCTAGGGCATGACCCTGACTTTGTAACTATGGGAATGAAAATAGGGACATGATTGAGAAATGAAGCAAATACGAAACGAAGCAGAGAATGATAACAGAACAGAGATAAGATAATAGTAACTGATGAATGACAGCGAATCCAAATCAAAATAGACATCATCTGACGAATCCGAAGAATTCCAGATTTGAACGATGCAAGTGGATGAGACGAGTACGTACCGGATACACTCGGATGGGCGATAGGATGCGACAACGATGTCTTGATGACGATGCTAGATTCTGTAAAAGGTGGGAAAAACACTCCCTTCACACCTAGAGAGGCACGACTCTCTACAACGGAGTTGAATTGATGGCGGTGTAGGTGTCCTAATCAGTTAGTGCTTTGTAGAGTGGCGGTTGCATTGGTGGGTCACTCCAAGCACAGGTGAGCATAATTTCATCCGCTAGCATCATTTTTTTTTACATTAGTGGGTTCATACCGGCTTGGAACCAACGTCGCAAGAGGGACGAAGAAAAGAAACAACAATCGGGTGTATTTGGAGTAGGTGAGTACAAAAAATGTTCATACAAGATGTACATAAACTAATGATGATGAACAGATGGTCAGATCAACGTGAAATGTGAATGAAATGGGAGACACCGACCTGACAATAGAGTTCTTTGATGAAGATGAACACCAGCCAGACGACTAATGACCTTCGAGGTAAGCAAGTTGATCCGCACCTCCGGACTTCGTGGACTTTGCGCGTGTGTTGACACGCCTTTCTTGCGGAGTGGAGGAAGGTCCAGCGACAGACTCTTCGATGTCACTTGGCGTGGTTTGAGGTAATTTCTTCGAGCGTGCACGTTTCGGGACTGGTTCTTGTTGACAGATTTAAATGTGAGTAAGAATGTGATTCTGACACAAAGTACTTACTCGCGCATATTCCCGTGTCGTCTACGGAAGAGATCGACCTTGAGGCATCACGTTTGGATGACTGATGTGTGTCTGAAGGAAGCACGGTCTGCGGGATAGTGAATCCATCCTTGTCCTTTGGAGGAGATGATTGGACGATGGCAGACAGTGAATCGTCTGAAGGGATTGGCATGCTTGCCATTCTATCCATGAGCCTCTCTGGAATGGAAGAAATAAGTGTTGTGTATTGTGAATGAATGCATTGGACCTACCTCATTCATCTACAATGAATGCCAGGTGATCTATGATACGAAACAGATGTTTCAGATAATAGTATGACATCGAAAGAAGATATACACGAAGTGCGCACTTCAAATAAGAAAATATAGAGTGCACAAATGCACTTGATATATTGGGATCAAATGTGCATTTTTGCGCAAATCATGTACCCGTTGAAGTGCGCGTATTGGAATATAAGAAATGTGAAAACTCACCGTCATTGTTCAAAGGTAATACTTGTGTTGGGATGATGGTCATCATACTCGCAGACGTACCAATCTCAACATCACCCACGTCGCTTGACAGATCAAATGTTGCATCCTTTTCCCCACTTTGAGTCTCACTGTTGTTTGTTCCATCCATATCCTCATCCCAGGCTTCCTCCACGACACTGGGAGTATTCTTCAAAAACTCTTCGCGAATGGACTCTAAGTATGCCACTGCCTCCTTCGGCGTGAAAACTTTGAACGGACGATGTTCCAAAGTACGTAGAGCGCGCTTCTGAGATCCAGCCTTTCTAGGAATTGTCACTCGAAGTTTCTCCCCGTCAATGCAAGCGTCGGCTGGATCGAAGTCGTCGTCATGAGGGTACATACATTGTACGTACGCATTGTCGCTCAGAACCTATACACATTGTATGTAGCATGTTAGCCTGTATTTCAAAGCAAATGCAATCTCACTCACCATCATGAGTCTGTCCACACACTGAAGAATGTCCTCGTGAAGTTCTGGTTTGTCGCGGACGGTTAACGACCCTGTCTTGTCCGCCCAGGCGCAAGGGACTGTTAGTATGAGGTTGACCACCTTTTGCACATGGCGTTCTTGATGACCAAGCTTGACATCATGCTGATACTCCGTCATCTCGCACTCAAGGTTGAATTCTCGCTGAATATATGTTGGATTATAGATTCCGTCGGGCCATGTGATGGTTTGCTCTGGAGGTGCTGTATAGTCAAGGGGAGAATGTTTCGGCGTTTGATTGGCCTTGGACTTGACAGGTAATATTTTCTGAACGAGTCCTTGTTCCTTCGGCTTCTTCGCATGTAATAAACAGTCACGCGCTGCGTCTTCGATGGTTGATCGAATGAACACTGCTCCTCCATTTGGCTCGTAGAGAATGAGCTCGACTCGGTAGCCAACGATGGCGCTTGCTTCAGCAAGGATCATCGCACCAATGGTCGGCATGTATCGGTAGTATGAACTGCGAGAGATCACCCTATACTCTGCCGTATGGAACCAGAATGTCTCCTTACCAGGAAAACGTGACATTTCATATGATGTCCCTGCCAACTTCAATCTCGTATCCAGGATTTCTGGATATCTGCCCAATTATTGTGCGGATCCAATTGGTCATGGCGTGTCGGATCATCCTTGAATTTGCTCAATGCCTTGAGCACTTGAGTCAGATCGTTCAACATGGTCGTGAGCTCTTTCTTCCGCTGTTCCTGTTCCTCCCGTTTCGTTGCCCTTTCCTCACGACTCAAGGTTTCTTTGTCTTGTTCTTTGTCGACACTGACATCAGCGATCTCGCTATCCATTTCCTCACCTCCGGACTCGTCATCTTTGTCATCCATCTCCTTCTCTGTCTTCTTCCCTTTCTTTGTCGGCTTCTTTGTTTTCACCTTCCTTTCTTTCGTGAAGACGCCAAATAGGGCTTGCAACTGCGCGGGTTTCAGAGGACGAGGATGGATGTTCATGCATTTGAGTTGGAGTTGAAGGTTGACGTATGCAGCAAAATTATCCAATATAGAAAGCATGACCTATCGAATACATAAGTGAAATGAACGTTACGAGCATGAATATATACTTACACGGTCGACAACAATATGTCGTTTGGCAGATTTGATATCAGTGTGAGCGAGGATGGCGCAACGGAGTTCTGTGGTATCGGAACCGGGATTCCGAGGCAGTGGATGGTTGGCCTTGTATGGAAGGTATGGAGAGAACCAGTATGAGACCTACAAGTATATGGTTAGTGTTTGGTTGCGCAGATTGCGTATACGATGAAGTGCGATCGCAGATGAACGTATACGCGGAGCGACACATGAATGGAAGGAACGACTTTGTCAAACCAAAATAGAATCCGGCTGTAAGAACAACCTTCATCTTCACTACACAGGTCTTCATAGCGGTTCGTGCATCTTCAGATATCTCCATCTTCGATAACTCTCCAGATATAACCAGTTCCTCGACCGTCTTCGTTACAGTAGAGACCAAATGATCTGTGTAGTTAGCCATACCGTATGTCCATTTACTGCTATAAGGTTGTCTGAAGTCATGACCGGAAGATGTATCGAAACCAAGGTGCTCGATGAACGCTGAATCGATGTTATCGCAGATTATGTTCAGAATTCCCTCTGGGACAGGTGTCTCCTCCAAGAGCTCTTTGTAGATATCTCGAAGATCTTTAGTTGTGTTTTCGTCCATCCCATATTCGTCAACCAAAGCTGAAACCTTCTTCACATCTAGAATCTTCGTATTGAAACACATTTGTAACCGATCTTCTATGGCCTTGCAAAAATATGTAAACACCTGTATTTATCGATCAATCCATCAACACCAATATATGATTGATGGTTCACTTACGCCTCCTGTTGGACCCATCATTGTCGAATGGAATGGTGTCAGACGCATATCTCCCTTCCTATCCATCACTTGAGATCCCATCGGTACGAACTTCCCCATGAAATTCCATACATAGTCCATTCGAAGTAGATCATGCTGCTTTGACGGAACACTGGAAGAAATTGGCATCGAAGGTATGTATCTCCATCCCTTTGGTTCGTTCTTCGCGACCTCGACACGGTACTTTTGTATCAGTCCCTCTTCTGGGGACTCTTTGTAAACGTGTTGGTACTGGTTTCGTGACAGGTGAAGTTCTAATAGTTCATCCTTGCTGATGACATCTGATAAACACATGTGATCATGTCAGTAATGTCGGCTTCGAAAATATAGATACTGCACATATAAGTGGTTCCTTGAAGTGCGCATATAGTAATATGTTGGGTATACACACTTTGATGCATTGTCAATATGCGCCAATAGACAACATTATCAAAACTGTACCATCCTCATTGCGCACTTCGATGATAACATTAAGTGCGTGTATCAGACACTATAAGATACGCACACTTATAGGTACCGTCCAGGTGCACAGATTCTGGTACATCCGCGCAAATGTTGTGTACCATGATGTGCGCAGATTCCACGTTTGAATGTATAGTATGTACTCACCATAGTTATACACGGCTATCATCCATTGCCCCTTCAATGCCAGAGATCCGTCGATGATATCCCGCTTTGGCTTCTCTACTTTGTTTTCTTCATTGATCTCCATCTGGTCCACGTCATCCACCATTTGCTTCTCAAGTCATTGACGCGTCTTCAAACTTTCAACTCGCATCTTCTCAAGATAATCTTGATACAGCGCTAGCATGGCAATTCGGTGCTGGCCACTCGCAACGTATACGATCGGCTTCCCTGACGACGCCATCTTCTTCGCTTCATCAGTGAGTTCCATCTCCTTCAGTTCTTCCATCGTGTTCTCATCCTTGTCAATAGAATTCATCTTGATGTGTCCCTTAGAGATAACAAGCGGTATCGCATTCGATGCCTTGAACCGGTTCGCCCTGTCGACCTTGAACAAGGTAAGCAACGCATTCACTTGAGGTTGCTCAAGCTTCCGGTCATTCCAGCATTTGAACGTCATCACCTCCTTGTTCGCAACAACGTCATATCGCGCATACCCAAGGAACGCACTTGTAAGTCTCTTGTCCATCTCTATCTCCCGCTGTTCCGTCGCATTCAGGCTCCCTTTAGTCACCTTTGCGTCGTTCAACAGCAACGACTCTCCGATCGTAACCTATCATTGTCAGTATGGTATGTTTTTTTTTTTCCTTTCATTTCATTACTCACCTTTTTCCCTCCTTTCCCTGCTTCCTTCGTCACGCTGCTCGATGCTTCCCTTTCTCCACTTCCTCCCTTCGCTTTCTTTGACGTCGTCGCTTCTCCAGTCTTTTTTTTAGCCATTTAACGGTTACGATGTAGATTGTTAGATTTAGCTAGAAATTAATATACTCACTGCGTGGTGGTCGTTCGTATGATCCTGTCGTGATTCACACAGATCACAATCTCTTATCATACATCAATCAGTCATTCACATCCGGATTCGTCCATATCCAGTCTCCATTAAATCCCCTCAACGGTTTCATTAATTACATATGGTCACTGCGATAAATTATATGCTATCCTAACATGTATGTTGAGTACATTTCTACTGTAATACATGCATCCATTCAGATTCGCTACATGATATATGGTTGTATTTACTATGATACCATTGTGAATCATGTGTCATAGGCTGGAATATTGCGCAAACCTAAGTGTCCAAGTGTCCATGACTTGTACAAATAATATGGTTTATCGGATTAAGTAATACCCACTATACATATGTTGTATATGTTAAGTTTGTGCAGATCACAAACCATTGTTTTGTGCAGATTCATTTGTAATATATGGTGTATCTAGGCTATCTACCATACATGTGTTGTATATGCCAGTATGGCGCACATCATATATTCATGATTTGCGCATCATCCTTTGTAAAACATATTATGTGTCTGGGACGTAATCTAATATATTTGAAAAATGTACTGGAATGTGATGTAATGGATGCGTGCACACTAAACACCAAATCCTAGTTACATAAGGGGCACGACGCAAGCATCAGAAAATTCGGGACTCAGCTACTGCTGACTAAGCCAGGTAGCTTCCTCCCACACTCAAGATGACCTTGAGTTCCGAGTATCGAGACAGGGCTCATTTGCTAAGCTTGAATGAATATGTGGGGGATCATAGGATACACACTAGATTATACCTCTGTTGGAAAAATATATGCAGTTTGTACTGTTGTTGTGTTGTTCATATGCATGGGAGCATAGGGGTACAACGCAAATTCTTAGGTAAGTACAGTTCATTACAATATGTGCACCATGTCGCCTCGGACCTGCCGTTTTGCTGAGTAGTTGGAATCCCCACCCGTTTGTGGTCATGCAGCTCCGACAACGACTGCTCAATGTCAACCAATGGCCTTTCTTCCCTCCTCAACTCGTCCAGGGCACTCAACACCCATCTTTCGCGACCTGACCTTCTT
Source organism: Boletus tomentosulus (assembly GCA_038092475.1). Taxonomy (NCBI): domain Eukaryota; kingdom Fungi; phylum Basidiomycota; class Agaricomycetes; order Boletales; family Boletaceae; genus Boletus; species Boletus tomentosulus. The sequence goes on from JBBPQH010000170.1 coordinate 24,518, forward strand.
CCGTCAACCTCACCCTTGGCCAGATCGAGCCACAGTCCTGAAGGCTTGTCTCCACGCCCCTCAAGCACCGCGAGGATCTACCTCCAGTGCTGTACGAGCCAGTGACGCACAACTTGCTAGCTGAACTCTTGTCCAAGTACACCATTGAGTACACGCTCTCCCATCCAGCTCAGGTACCTGTGTACGAGGAGGGTCCGTCCTAGGGTAGAGCCCCTCCACCACAACATGAACCTCCTTGGCCTGCTCGCGCTTAGTAACCACGGTAAGTCTCCCCCAAATCACTGGCACTTCAACGATAAATCCCCTACTATATCCCCTCTTCGAACTGGCATCCCGATGAGCGATTGCCCATCAACCCCGCCTTCCCTCAGCGACCCAGACATCACCGCCAACTCGGCAGACACTGATTTTACCGATCCTATGTACCCCATGGTGGGTATGGTGTGGGTATGGACACTTACATATGCCTAATCAGTTTTAAGACTGGTTTAGACCAGTTTTGACAGGATTGGTCTTTTAAATGGTTAGACCGACCCTTCATGCATTGTACTATACATATGGAATGTACTACAGATCAAGGGCGCTCAAACGGCCCCTTGCCTGAAGGGTTCAATGCAGAACTGACTGAGATATAAGCTATATAAAGTCACATGTCATTTGGATCTATGTAGATTTGATTATTTATTAGTGAATGTATATTAAACTTTGAGGTTTCCTATTGGTGGGATGTAATATACTACATGATCAGGGCTATCCATCCATCTAGAAAGCGAGAGATCCGGCTGAGATACACCTGAGATACAAACATTTCAAGATCTGATAAATCTATATATAAAGTATATCTGGGTGAAACTTGGTTAGAATCAAGGTTAGGATTATCAGTGTTAGGATTATCAATGTTAGGATCCTCAAGGTTGACCTATGTTTCCTATATTACCCCAGGGTATACCCATACCCTCAGTGGTGGGTATGGGTTGGGGTATGGGTAGGGGTCAGATTTTCTATACCCACAGAAGATACCCATACCCACGGGGTGGGTATGGGTATATGGCAGGGTATGGGTGGGGGTATGAGCTCAGATACCCTGGGGTATACCCACGCAGTTGCCTAATAGAGATGGATGGGCCGAGTGTGTATATAGTCAAAACGAGTAGTTAAATATGGTAGTTGGAGTATGCCAATAAAGACGGGTGGGCCGAGGGTTGGTGTATGATAGACAGATTGGCCGATGAGTATGGCGGAGATAGCAAATGGCGATATTGACGGATGGGCCAGGGAATGGAATAGCGGCGGAGATGGATGGGTCAAGGGTATGGATGAGAGGATGCATGGGTGGGCTGATCGAGTGAGTGCCGATGGAGAGGGATTGGCCCAATATATGAATGGCATTCTTTATGGGTACATCAGCAAAACACTGACTTACACTGTGGGTGTGGCACAGGTCTGTACAGGTCCGCTACAGCGAAATGCTGTCTGTACAGGTCTGTACAGGCCTGTACAGCCACTGTACAATGGGGGACCTCAAATAAATGGGTTTAAAGCACACTAAATGATGCAAGAAAGTGATTGACAACTTAGTCAGATGATAGACATTTGGCAGTATTGTGTTTTTTCAAGGTCCCCTATTGTACAGTGG